>JAHWFO010087465.1:3308509-3337564 GCA_023313115.1 Rhysida immarginata | reverse complement strand
GATCGTATCTCACTGATGGTCGCCCATCCAGTGACTAGCCGTGCCTGATGTTGCTTAATTTCCCTGAAGTTGTGTTCAGTGGAAGGAAATCTTTTTAAGGATCCATTTGTTTTATAATACAAAAGAAAAATCGTTAATTAGAATTAATGCGTGGCCTCAAAAATATATTTCCGGAAGTCAGATTTACAGTGATTAATATACGAAAAACCGTCTCTATGTCTTGAATACATTGTCAACTATATATACGTTCTCTATTGGCATTTCTGCAACCGCTCCCTAAGCTCTTTCTGACGTTCTGAGTCATTCTTTACGAATGACCTCAATGTATTCTACGAGGGCGATTCAATAAGTAAGTTATGAATCGTGATTGAAAAGAAATGAATGAAGATAATGACATACAAACAACATTTATTTTTCAACATAATCTCCATACAAATTTAAGCACTTGTCCCACCGTTTCATAAGTTCCTGGAAACCTGTGGCGTAAAATTCTTTTGGTTGCTGTTGGAACCACGCGCGCACTGCTCTTTCAACCGCTTCATCGTCTGGAAAGCGCTCTCCCGAAACATGATGTTTCAAAGGGCCAAACAAGTGGAAATCGCTCGGGACGAGGTCCAGGTTGTAAGGTCGATATTGGAGGACCTCCCACTTGAATGACTTCAGCGGCTCTCTGGTCTGATTGGCACTATGAGGACGGGCATTGTCATGCAGTAGCAACACCCCTTTATTGAGAAGGCCTGGTTGCTTCCGGCGAATGGCGGCACGAAGTGTCGTCAGAATCGTGCTGTACGAGGCAGACGTAACTGTGTGGCCACGTTGCTGGAATTCGGTGAGCAGTACGTCTTGGCAATCCCAGAACACCGGCCGATGTTGTGACCTTAAACTTCATGTGCGCTGGGGACGAGGGATGTTTCCACTGCATGGTCATCTCAGGCTCATAATGGTGCACCCAAGACTCAGCACCAGTGACAATCCGAGAAAGCATGTCGTCCCCTTCAACCTGGTAGCGCTGGAGATGCTGCAATGACAAGCCCATTCTCTAGCTTTTGTGTTGTGGTGTAAGCTGGCGTGGCACCCAGCGCGAGCATACTTTATTCAAGCCTAGCTGTCATGCTTCAAGGTGTAAGCCTGGCTACGTAAACAACCAATAGCGGTAGCTACAGCGTCGACGGTTACCCTCCTATCTGCTCGGATGATGTCTTCGACGCGCTGCAACGTTTCTGGCGTGGCGATCTCCACCGGCCGACCGGCTCGATGTTCGTCTTCGATACTTGTCCGCCCTTCCAAGAACTTCTGCACCCAATTATGGATTGTCTGACGTGACGGGCAATGCTCACCATACACGGGCAGCATTTCCTTGTGGATATCCTTTGCCTCCATTTGTTTTGCCCACAAAAAACGCACAACCGCACGCTGTTCTATCGTGGTACACGGACTCAGGGGCGCCGCTATCTTGTACAGTCATCGTTGTGCGTCACAATAAAATAGATAGTGCTGCTATCTAGCGGTGGCAGTTTCCCGCACTTAATTAAAAAATGAAGGTCGCAACTTCGATTTGTAACTTACTTATTGAATTACCCTCGTACAAACGTGTTCTTATATCACTCGGCTTTGACAGTTACAATGTGCGTTTCGAAGTTTTTAAAAATAACGGTTCTACAATATTCGTGAAACTCACATGTATTGACGATAAGGTTTGCGTAAAATGGAAGTTTTTATTCTTCATAAAGCGGTTAAGATGAAAGTTTGCTTAATGAGACATGAACAGAACAATAAATAATAACTCATTCTACTCCAATATTCAAAAAACATAGTACAAAAGTTTCGTCTGCTCTTTATCTACCGGCCGTAGCAATTTATTGAACCGCTTCAATTTATAAACGTGGAACTTTAAATCAAATTATTCGACAATCAGTCACGGGAAATGCGAGACGTGCAATGTCATTGTGTGGCGAAGAACCGATTGCTGGGGAAGTGCTGAATAGCCGCACAGAATCGTTTGATGCTCGTCATGCTGCTTATCAGTGACCTCACCCGTTTATTGTCTAGCGATATGTCATTCTATATAAAAGAAAGACATAACGGTCGTTTCTGCGTTGTAACTCATGTTGCGTACTTATAATGCTTCTCACACGTAGTTAGGCCTCAATAGCTTGAATACGCTTGTAAGTAATAAAAATAAGAAACCTATGTAACCTTAAAAAGTAAAATGATTATAAAAGGAAGAGAAAACCACTGGGTATTTTCCTACTAAATGGCAAGATTATATCATACTTAGAACTTCAAAGCCGAGTCTATAACCATGCATGTCCGCGAATTACAGATACGCTTTTATCATTCTAAATTTCTAGGCGAAAATCCTGAGGAGATTCAACGAATCTTCCTCTGACAGCAATCTTATTCGTAATGAGCAGTTTGGGTTTCGGTTTTTCGGACCATCTACAAATTTGGACATTTGCAATCAATAGCAAAACTCTATTAATCGTTCTGTTTGCTGGTGTTAACTTCCATTTTTATGATGTTCGCAAGGCTAATCGCCATTACACAAAAGGGCGCAAAACTCGGAAGACCTCATCGTGTTGATTCGCTGTTTCTCAATGTTGTGAATTCTTAGCAAATGTACCATAGGGTTCTGGTTTGGGACCAACCTCTTTCATTTTCTACAAACTAAGACTTTTCTACGCCAACCGAATGCATGTTTTATGCGGATCATACAGCCGTTACGAGTTTGCTCGTAATCATGTTACCATATGATTTGCAAATGACAGGCAATTTTTTAAAAAGTGCTCAACAATAAACATATAATCCCTCCAGGAACTCCATTTTGTTCGGAATCTGGAATAAGTTAAAGACTATACTTATACCGGGATTATGATATTGAAATTACACGCATTTCAGAGTCATTATGTTGAGACTCATTACGCATTTCTACCTAATGAATAAGGCACTACATTTAAGTTCGGTATGATCGCAATGCTCAGTCGTGACAGTCTCTTGTCGTTGACAGCAAGCGTTTGCTCTACAAAGCACTGTCCTTTTTCAGGGCATGCCTACCAAGTCTATAAAATGTTCAACTCGATGATAGAAAATTGCTAATGAACCCTCCGTAAAGAAGATATTGGCAAATAAGTTCAAAATATAATGACAAGCAAGCTCTCTGTCGTGTCTAGTCATAATAATCATTGGTTTCTAATATTTTGCAGTTTTATCTGGATTTATGTCCACTGAAAGAGCATCAACTCTTTGATGATATTTGAAAAGTTGTCTTTCCAAACTACAGATCTCGTAGTTCGGTTTGTAATGTGGCGTTCATTACGTGTAATGAAAAGCCCATAGGGTGGTGAAATTATTTCTTCCAAGCCTTTTACCGTGAACAATAATAGGATAGGGGAAACATATCATTTATATGAGGAAGGGGTCTTCGGAATTTTTTTTCTACATTTTAAACTTTCTGAACCATTCTCATGCTAAGTCTCATTTAACACATATTCGTCGGGGGTTGTGAAAAGTCAGATTTCATTGGAACAGGCAAAAAATAAAAATAAAAACCACTGAATGAGAGGAAGAGAAAGAGACGATTTGATGGTATGAGATATTTGATGCATATTCTGTTGGCTTACGAAAAAACGTGTAGACGGTGTTTTTTAATTTGACTTCTCTTGGTTTGGTTTGTTTGGTATTAACGTCCTTTTCAACTGCCAAGGTCATTTCAGGAAGGCGTTATTGAGGCCGCAAATTTTGCCTTTCAAGGGCTCTGTAACGTGCAGCCGGCAAACGACTACACGGGACCAACGGCTTTATTTCCCTTCCGAAGGAAGTGCGTGATCTCAGGATTTCCCCCTGAAAAATCCTCGTCGTCCTCGGCCGGGATCGAACCCGCGTACTCGAGCATCAGAGGCGATCACGTAACCGCTGAGCCACTGAGGCCGATTGACTTTTCTTACTTTCTTTTTTTGCTTCTGCTCGCTGAGGATCAATAAATCGAACTGTTCGATTCAATCTTTGTAGTTTCAATCAATTTCTAATATGAACAAAAGCAAATAGTGAGAAACAGCGTATGCGGGCAATAAAAAAATTGTTGCATTTACAAAACAACACTTTAAATCAGTTTTTGCCATTAATATCTTTACTTTAAATCTAATAAATTCGGCATGTTATACAGAAAGAATAATATCTGTACAGTTGTTGCCTTGTTATTCTTATCGAATTTGATACTAATGATAGTGTTAAAATTTAAAATTTCATAATCAGATGCCGAAAATTGCACAATTATAGTGCTTTAAAGAGAGCATAGAGAATTTCGCCACTTTATTACAATTACAGGCAATCAAAACAAAGAAACGTTTTCTTAATGAGGGAAAGACGCTTTAATCATCAAACTTCTATCTTTTCTCCAGATTTTTTTTTTTGCGCATTCTTGACCCGTATGCCTGTTATAAATCTCCCTCGAACACTTAAGCCGGATGAACTCGAGGAAAACCTGCGGGTAATTACTTCGTAAACTTTCTTCACACAGAAGATAAAGAAATTGGAAGCCAAAAAATTGATTCTGGGTAGCGATGGTCATGAAAACTTGATGAGTGTAAACAGAAAATGTCTCAAAGAAAGGAAAAAAGTAAAACGAAAGACTGCTATAGCAGTCCACTAAAAACTAAGACTTTTCACTAATTGCATAAATCTATTCATGAATCAGAATTAATTGATTTACAAATCTTTTTTTCTGTTTAATAATCCTATAATTAAACAAAGGTTAAATTGCACCCTCAGAAATTTCGCGATAATTTCCCATCCTTTGTTTAGCATCTCAAATTAACAGGAAAATTTAGACACATCATTATAATTTTATATACTTAATAAAAATTAATAAAAACCATTAAGCTTAATAAAAGACAAACTTAATAAAAATCTTTTTAATATTTTAGATTTTTCTACTATTTACTAAAATGTACGTAGGCTACTATACTGACTGTCAATTATGAACATAATGAGGCATTGTTTTCTGTGAATATTAATTTTAAAACTTCCACTCACAAGGAAGCGCTATGAATCAACGCATTTCCTGGGAAAACGTATTGATCAAATTAAGGTTTAAATAGAAGTTCTTGAAGCTAACAATCTTTCTGAAAAGTTAATATACAAAGAGATAATACACGAGGCGAAACTCACAGAAATATTCTAAGAAAGCCTACTAAATCATGTAATGAAGAATACAAGTTTATGCTTAAATGTTTGAATACCGCAATGAAAGAAACTGCCAATTAAATTATGACATTAAACTGAAAAGGATAATTTTAAGCTCTCATAATTTTTAAAATTTAGTAATTTCATTGCATTCTTTAGAAGCTTTTGGTTAGTGTTCGGTGGAAAACAGCAACGTATGGCCAAACGTGTTCACGAAACTTGAAGATGCTTTTCTAGGCTACTGTAAAATGTATAAAAGTCTATTAACTTCTTCCAGTGAAGTTTACAAGCCAAATCGATTAGATTCATAAAAACTAAAAGTAGAGAAATTTTTTGATTTTGTATACATTATTCCATCGGGTCAAATAATTTATCTTCATTACAATTTTATTTGAATGGTATAACTTACAGTGAACGTTTGATCGCTTGCCAAAAATACAGATTTGATATTGTCTCAACGCACGTGCACACGTTCCTCTGCGCGACAATCGGTAGCTCCGTATGGCACAACTTTCCTATAGAGTTCCCTTGTACCGGACACTTCCTTTTTGAGTTATATTCTCTGTTATGAATATAAGGGAGAAAACATTTGAAGATAATTGGTTCTTTATCGATTATGAGATTTTATTAAATGTTCATCGTTTCAAAGTTTGAGATACCATATTAATACGTGACTTGACAAGAAAAAATTTGTACATTGAATTTTGAATCACCCTGTATAATCAAGACACGTGCCACATGCATTACAAAACAAAATTTATTTACAACACTAAATACCATATATTAAAAAATAATAAAATATACGTAATTTTGTTATTCACTTTCTTCATCACTTGAAGACATTTTCTCATATTCTTCCTCCCATAAAATGTCTCTTCTGTGCCTCCCATGTTATTATAAACACAGCATTTTTTTGAATCCTTTAACAATAGATTCATTGGAAATACCATTCTATGCAATGCCGATCTATTCACCTAATTGTGCAACAGGCGGTTTTTTAATTTTTCCTGTTGGTGTTAGGGGTGCTTATCATTCAACAAGCATTTTGTATATAACCGTCTCAGATTAAGCTTGTTTACAGAGACATCTAATACCTGCAATTGGCCTGTCATCCCTCCCGGGATTATAACGAAATCGAAACCGTTCGCAAAAATGAAAAAAAAAAAAAGCACCAATAAAAAAAAAATTTCCTTCGCACGCGAATCTAACCCGAGATCGTTGTTTTTTTCTTCGGGTAAATACGGTAATATGACTGATAATACAGCTGATAATACGACTGATATGGGTTAATTAGCTAACACCTAAACCAACTTAGATATAATATAGGTTTCGCAGTGGTATAGTGGCTAGAAGAGGCAGTGTGGCAACCGCCTATGAAAAACTGGTCCAAAAATGATAGAATGGCGATAGAATGAATATTGTTAACGGCGCCGATCATCTGCAAGTCAAGAAAAACTACATTTCCTTCCAATTTACTAGCTGTGTATATCGGTCACAGCGCGTAAATGTCCCTCCCCCCTCAAGCATTCTCTTCTCCTGTTAACTGGAGTTAGCTCTGAACTCTTCGCTGTCTTCAGTTAGACTCTATTGCAATTTATTTCATATAATAGATGAAGGAGGTTCTTCCGTTTCTGATTTAATTTTAGTGAAAATTATTCAGGGCCCCTATCAATGTTTTGAGCTGCAGATAACATCCTTGATTTTTTTTTTATTCTAAATAATGGATTTATAATTATTATAACTATTCATGTAGTCAAAAGGTAATAGATTCATTATTATGATAAAAATTCTTACTTTTATTATTATAAATATTCATGTATTGAATAATAAATAGTTTTTTGCAAGTCATTTTATAGTTAAAATTAAGAATGTTACGATTTCTTCAAATAAAATTTAAAATATTAAAAAAGTTAATTTGTTTATAAGTTTTATTTAGTTTCATACTTCCAAATATAAATGCCAAATAAATTATTATAGTAAAAATAAAAATAAAATAAGTTATTACAAAATCCACTTAATATTCACTGGACGTGTTTGGATTTCCAACAGATGAATTTTACGGTGCGGTTCTTCGTTCTTCTTATAGAAAATATTTGCTTATAAACATTTAACAATGATTAATTCAAGGAAACTTATTAAATTTCTATAACTGGGGATGAGAGAAGATGAGTCTCGAAAACGTTCTGTTAATTATACTTAAGTTTGTTTTATAAATTTTAAATTTCTTTTACTGCGCCATAAAAGTGACTATCATATTATTACTGAAGCTGTCTTTGGACATTAAAACGGTTGGATGACCAGATATTCTATTAATTTCTTTGTTTTCACTAGTGGACATCCTGCATTTGATCTATTGTGGACATCCCAATATTAATACGCAAAAGAACAAATTGTTGCATCCTAAAATTTATCTCTTGGAAATCCAAAGACATACAGTGAATATTAAGTGGGTTTTGTTATAATTTATTTTAGTTTTATTTTTACTATAATAATTTATTTGGCATTTATATTTGGAAGTATGAATAAAATTACATGAGAAACAGATGAACCTCCTTCAGCTATTCTTGATTACATGAAATAAATTGCAGTAGAGTCAAAATTTAGATAGCGAAGCGATCAGAGTTAACAGGAGAAGAGAGTATCTACGCGTAATGACCGATATATAGATCTAGTAAATTGGAAGTAAATGTAGCTTTTCTTGATTTGCAGATGATCGGCGTCGTTAACAATATTCATTCTATCCCATATTAGCTGCTCGAAGCTAAGATAAAATTGTTTAAAACGTTGCATTTTTCCACTATGCGAAGGGAATCTGTCATATTGCTTGTTTCGAAATTTGAGATAGTTTGGAATCTGAATCTGTTGGTAGATGGCGGTACATGTTGTCACTGCCTTTGTAGATGGCGGTACATGTTGTCACGATCCCAGCGTTTATCCCATTTTTAGAAACACTCCTGGAAGTCCGAAGGCTGTAGGGTTTTCAAGACCAGTTGCGATTCCACTTGGATATCTTCAATGCAATCAAAACGTCGCCCTTTCATTTTAGCGAAGAGATGCGTACAAGGTTGCACTGTACATAGCCACTGCCTATAGGTTTTTCAATAAATTCATGTACAAATGTGATGCCGAACGCCGTTGAACGGCTTTTTTTTTTTTTTTTGCTTTATTATTATAGGGAGCGACCGTTGCGTTACATAGAGTGAATCAATGCATGGATTTTAAAACAAATCACCCAAGTTTAAGTAATGTTTACGTTATAGACAGTTTTACGTTATAAGGAGTTTCGTTATAGATAGTTTTCCCTGTATTTGTTTCTTTGATGACTTAGGCCCGTATTCAGAATGAGCACTAATGCTTTTGCTCAAGCCATTGTTGAGTACAAATTGAAGAAGAAATTAATCCCCCGAGGAGGGTATAGGAAAGTAGAGGAAGCTCTGAGAACTTTTTACCCTTTTATCTGCATTTTTTAATCATAAAATTGATTATCTCGAATGTAGTATTTAGAAAATGAAAAGATCTCTATTTTCTTTCGTTTCTCATCATCTCCGATCGAATGATATATTACATGACATATGTTGCCATAGTAATGTAGATCGTACCGAATTTCACTCCTTTACATACCTTAACACAAGTAGACTTTTTGTTCCCCTCTAACTCCCACCCCCGTAACTCCGAGCCCAGTGGGCCAATCAAAACCAATTTAAATAGTGAAGGAGGGCATGCTCATGGTAAGCTGCGTTCTGAATTTCAACTTTCTGCTGAAAAATATAGAAAATATGAAGGCGGACAGACGGACATTGTGAACTCAATAAGTTCTCCTTTCTTCCGCTACTAGATAATATAAAATATGTATTCAACAATGGTCTTGAGCAAGAGCAAGAGCATTAGTGCTCGTTTTGAATATTTTTCCTTAATTTTTTTCCTACTCTGTAACGGTTGCTCATCTGTAGAGAACGGTTTTCGTGTTTCTTGATAAGCTTGAACAAGTTAATCCGGATTTACAATTTCAAATCCCTTCGCTTAATATAATTCATTAAAAATAATGATTCTCGAAGTGAATAAAAAGCTTAAGACCGTTGAATTTTGTAACCCATTAGAATGTAAAGTAAGGAATTAAAATTTTAATCCAGATAACAACCATTACATTATATCCGAACGGATTAAGCCAATATTTAAAGTTAGATTTTCTTTCAAAAAGGTCCACGATTTAATTTGTCTTAATGACTAATGAAAAAATTTCGTAAAATGTTTTAGAAAATATCCTTTTAATAAGCACAGACGAAAAAGTTGGCTTCCTGTCGAATGTCGCTCTATTTTCTTTAAGTATTTATCGGAGAATTTTCTTGTTAAAGCTGCCGGCATTAATAAGGTTAATCTTTATGTTCTGAAACTCTTCATTTTACCTTATTCTTTTCTTTCCATTAAATTGGCTTTCGCTCGGCTAATGATGCTTTATACAGAAAAAAAAACTCTAACCCTATCAATAATAAATCAAATTATTCCTCTTTTGCTATCCTCTAATCATAATATTTCTCATTAAACCATATAAGGAAAAAAATATGTAAATTGAAAAACAAACCGCAAACAAATAAATATCACAGTAATAAGCAGACTTCATCGCTTAATAAATTGTTTACTAACAGTGATAAAAAATTAATTACACTTAAATTAGTATTTAATATTTATTTCTACCTAAGTTTAAAAAAAAAACAGAATTTTTGAAGATTCTCACAAAGGGAATGATTAATGTAATTTTTTCCCTTTTTCTTTTCTTTTTAATTTTTTTTTATATTGCGATACAAGATGGTTAGTTTTTCTGGCGTATTAAAAATGGATTTAATTTCTTTTTTCCTGTTGGTGCTCCATCGTCGTTTTTCTTAAAAATCTTTTTCTTATCCTTTCCTTCTTTGTTCAATTAAGTTTTCTAAACCTTTGAGAATTGATTGCATGTGTTTGGGGTTGGAATCCACGAAGCGGCAGCTGCTTCTTTCCACGTTGAACAACATTTCAATTTTATATTACACAAAAAAATGAAAGCGATAATTTCTTTAATTAATTATCATGAATTCATACAATCGCAGAAAAGAGATCACTTTCCATAAAATTAGAAAAATGTGAAGTTTAAAGAAATAAAAACATGGACATTAAGAATATAGAAATAACACTTACTTTTAAAAGAAATAATTAATAATGAATTAAAAAATTGGGAGGAAAAACGTAGGGAACTCTTAAAGACATTCAACAATTATTTAAAGTAACAACAATTTACAATTGATTTTCAGATAAAGCTTTTCAGAATATAGAGGAAAGTGACCAAAAGCGCGCCCCCATTTTATTTTTTGACATATACAGGCAAAACTACGAAGTAAAATAATGAAAAAATAGAGAATACATACCTACAATTTTTTTGTAGTTAATTTTACTTATAACTCGCATTATTAAAAACACCATAAAATAAATCATTATATAAGTTTTTCCCCCAAAACATTACGTTTTGACCATTTCAAAAGAGTGCTCCAAAACCGGGCCCCCTAAACTGGGCCATTTCATTTCATGAAACTAACAAGTAAGTATTAAAAGGAGAAAATAAAAATTGAATGAAAGAAAAGCATTTATTTTCTATAAAAATAATCATAAATTGCAAATTCATAATTTTTCACTGAATTATCAGGTGTTCCATTACTTCAAAGGTAAAAAAAATTAAATCTTTAATAACTTTTTGATAAAAAGTTAAGTTAACCTTACAGTGTAAACCTTGGATCCTACAACAGAATCCCAAGACGTTGAGAATTAGTAATCGTAAAATATGGGGGTTCGCTTTATGAACAGCGTCGGGGCCCGAGTTAGTACCACCTCATGCATTTTTTTTGAATTAATATTATTCGATAACTACGCATGTTAACAACTTTTAACCTACTCTAATATGTAGCTATTGTAATAAGGAATAAGTACTTATAACAATTAAATCAGTATAACAATAATCCTGGCACAAAACACGTGAATCTGAGCATAAAAACTTCCGAAAAAAACATGAAATAATATGTCGCCATTGTAAAATAGTACATTGAGTAAACATCCCGGGCACTGGTCCTCCAGTAGGCAGTTGCATAAACTACAATCTCAACCTTTCACTGCTTAGCTGAAGCATCATATAGCACAGAAATTGAGGGGGCCCGCGTTTAGTCACTTTCCTCTATCTATTACTTTATATTAGGCATTTTTCTCGAATTAATTGGTGTCAATTTTAAGCGTTTATGAAGCATTTTTTCATTTATGTTGGATACAATTATAATTGGTTGAAGAGTGTTTGTTTTCTGACGTTTCTCGCCGTATGCGTCAACGTCCAGCCGTCCGATGGAGCGAAAAACGTATTTCATCTGAGAAGGCAACCTTTTGCCAATCACTGCATGTAAAGTCTAGGTACTGCCGTGCAAATTCCAGCTTCTTCCGCTTATAGGTGCTATCACTATCACTCTGCTGTGGAGCTCCATACGCACTAACTTTTGCTGAACTCTCATTCTGGACACACCTGCGGTAGCCTCCTGGTTCATTTGAGCAATAAGTTGCTCCATTGTAGCATGTCGATTCGCCCGAACGTAGCATGGAGTGACAACGAATTCGTTTCTTTCTTTCATCTATGGCTCGTGGATCACCACAATTTCCACATCGCTTATTATCTATAAGGCCATTTTGTCATGCACGGTACACTTTTACCACAGCAGCACGTGAACAGGTCACAAACTCCGCAATTTCTGAAATGCTGCCATCCTTGCCCCGAAAGCCAATAATCATTCCTTTTTATACGTCTGATAAATCGCTCCGTTTCGCTTGTTATTGCAAAAATTGAAATGTTTTTCGAATGCCTACCCAATGTATATACCCACGCAATCAGCTGATGACACGTTGCTTATTGCCTCGTTTATTTAGTGCCTTCTGCGATTGGTTATTTAGCGCTGATATCACAAATAGGAGGTGGTTACGGTTGTGTGACTTGACTGTTTAACATCTTATATAATAAAATGTCTTATGTCTTTTTGTATATTTGAGCCGTAGATGAAATATGTTAAAGATGAGTAGTTAGTTTAAATAAATAAATATTATTTGTAAATAAAAAGACGTGACATGTAATAATAAAAATAAACTGACACACTGATGTCAAGAAGACTACAATAATTATAAGTCAGATATCGCGAACGCGAGAGAGATAGAAAGAGGAATGTGAAGGATCAACAATCGCCTAAATAAAGGAAGCAAAGAGAGAATGCGAACACGACGGGGTTGAGCAGAGAGGAGAAAGTGCAAGGAGGCAACAAGCACGAAAACTTACAACTGAAGAGTCTGTAAAAATGAATGATTAGAAAATGATAAAATTTAACATTAACGACACCGAGGATTAGTACGAGTAATATGATGACAGAAATATGTGTATATTACAAAGCTAAGTAGTTTAAGGTAGAACTGAATATGTTCGATAATATCCGCATCTTGTATTATGGTAAAGATGACAGTTCTGCGTAGATTACCAAGAATCAAACCAAGACTACTTTATTGAATATTAAACATTAAACAGTTAGCTAAAAATGTTTCGGATTACGACTAGTAAAGAAAATGTTTATGATTAATTTGAGATTATCATATAAAACACACTAATCTGCGATACATAATAGATGATAAGAAATTATCATAGATTAAGTAAAATTAGGAAGTGGCTAATTAAGCAATATTAACATTAAAATTGAATGAAATTACTTAAATAAATTGTTGAATAGAGTGCTATTGGAAGCGTAGTGTTCTAATGATAAAGATTATTGTTTTCCTTGTACGATGAATTATATTAACGTTTAATATAATACTACATTTCATTTGGAAAAATGTTCAAAATTCCTGAGATTTGATCTCATGTAATACAGGAAAAAAAAACTTTGACGGGCGAAGCTAGGGACAAAAGCGGATAAAGCAGTTAATCTCAGATACGTGTGCCAAGTTCGATCGCGCTAAATGCTCACTGTCTAACCGACAGATCCGACTCCTTCGACTCTTGGCTTTCACCTAAGTGGAATAGATTGGAAAGCACGGGAGTAAAATACGCGGGATCTTTCAAGGGAGAGGAACAACAGCAACAATAAAACAGATTGGGTTGAAAAGGGATCCCATAAGAATGAAATCTGCAATGCCGAGAAAAGTCATGAGACGGATGCTGCAATTAAAGTCATCTTGGGCGATGTCTTCATCGATTGCCACCTTTTAGGAGCGAGTTTTCGATCGTTTCCCACTGGGAGGCGTGACGGACGCAAGTGGTTTAATCCCGCCTTGTCAAGTGATATCGTTTCCCAGGAGACGGACCACCAATCAAGACCGAGCGCCCTTTTGCGCAAAAGGCCCCTTTGCCTTTCTTGGAAAAGAGCGCAGATGCAGTGACAGCCAAGGAAAGATGTCCAGGGCAATTTAACAGAATCGCGAAGCTCCTTCGCCACAGGAAAAGAGTTCACACACACTCTCTCTTTCTCTGGCGGATGGACAGACGAGCAACAGCTTAGTCGCTTTATTAGGGGTTATATTTAAGCCTCCAGGCTATCTAAGAGGCAACAGGGAGATCAGCAGATGTCACAGATCACTCCGCTGGAGCATGTCAGAATGTCAATTTCAGAGGATCATTCAATTATCGAAAGAATGTCTCTGTCCAAAAAAGAGCAAGGAATAATAAGCCAAGAACAGTTGTAAAGATAACAAATTTATATTTTATTTTACGCTTTTAATTACCCAACCGATCTTATGTAAATAACTTTAATTATAACACTAATTCAATTATTATAAAAACATTAAATTATGATTTCGAAAGAGAAATTTCTGTTAATAAATATTAAGAGAAAAACTTCAAAAACAATATTTCCATCTCCCTTGTTCATTATTAAGATGCAATGCATTTTCTTGAATTTCTATTTTAGAATAAAATAAGTCAAACCGGGATAAGCATTTTATATGTGTGAATCATTGGTGCTTCTTACAAAAATCGTTCCGAGCATGATAGAATTAATAAAATGTAATATAATCGCGTATTACACATTAGGTAAATGAAGTTTTGTTTTTGCAGACTCTATAAATCGACACCTTATTTTTTAGTGTTTCATATCGACATTCAGTTTCTTGTGTAATTTCCATGTTAATTGACAATACTTGACCAAATTTTTTTTGTATAATTTCAACTATGAGATTCTTAACAAGATTGATAGTTTCATTCTCATAATTGAAAATTTTATTTTTATCTAAAAATACTGATTTTTAAATTAAAAAAATTACAACCGAAGCACAAACATTCAATTGTCAGTTCTACGAATTCTTTCAAAACTCCTCAAATTCACTTCCAGAGTCTTCGTCTGTCTTAAAGGTGTAAATTCATGTTATCAAGTATTTATTAAATTCTCTGGCAGAAAACATCAGTCTTCAATAAATAAGATATTTATATCCCTAGCTCAGACACTTTTACCTTATCAGAATATGCGATTTAAATGGATGACGTACGGGAGTGCGAATTCTCGTCCAACTGATTTATCGTTCGTAAGTGACACTCGGTCAATTTTCATTTCTCCGGAGAAAATCTCATTTCTGTTATCCATAAAATAGTCCTCAACCAAAAGGGGGAAAAAGACAGATGAAATGGGCGAACGAAACTTTAAAATGTGCTTAAAAGTTTTTTATCGATGCTGTTTCCGAAATCAGAAAAGGAAAATACAAATTTTTTTTCAACTGCTAAGTTAAGAAGCCATCACTCAAGTACACGTTTGTTTTCATCTCTTTGATTATCTCCCTTGCCTAGTATTCTTTAAAACGATTTTAATTTCTTTCTTAATATCGCCATAGTATCTTAATTCCATCTTACTATAATATGGTTCGAACAGGAACACATGCGATTCGTGTTTTTCCTTTCGAATTACCCATTGTCTTTACTTTTTGTTTCACATATACCATTATAATCACATGTGAATTATATTGATTAAATTTCTTCTCATAAGTTTATTACGTTTGTAGGAATAAACAACAGCTCATATGATCGCAAACCTAAAGCAATGGGCTCCTTTAAGAAGATAATTAAATATAAAAAAAAAAAAAAAAAAAATCCAGTCCATGGCACTTGCATTTTCTTTTATATACCAACTAGGTGCCCGGCGTTGCGCTTTCGGCAACTCTACAGACTTGGGCTCTGTGGGCGTGGCTTCACCTATGACGTGTCATTTGCACAGGCTACGTAGTAGAAATAGCTTAAGTAACTCCGACGTTCAAAACGGTTGCCTAATAACTAAAATAAGAGGAAAATAGGAAAATAAGAGCTTTCAGAGAATCTTCGTCGGAAAAACACTGATATGTTTCTAAAATAAATACAAAAATACGATCTGATATTTTATCTCAATTTATCCTAATATATTTTGGTTCTAATTTTGGTCCAAGTTAACATTATTGATAGGAGATGGCGCAACCAGAAAATGGCAGCTGAAGATAAATTTAATACAAGATTAATTGAAGAGTCAGGTTTATTAGGTTTTATTGGTTTTAAATTATCATTATTTCGAAAAATAAAGTCTTCTGAAACAGAAAAGAAAAAACAGCCCAGCAAGTGGGATCAAGAAGGTTCGGGCATTTGAGTGTCATGATTCCACTACGTTTGTTCCGCTTACCATTGAACAAAATTGGACAATCGTAGTATTTCTTGAATACTGTGTGCAGATTAACATCGTTTTTAATGTGCTTGATGTTTTTTGTAAGTGATCTTGCGATTTTAACGATTTTAATAAAGATGATTTTTATTTTTTACTACATATGTCATGACAGGAGAATAATTACAGATTAGAATGCATAAAGTAAAATAATTAGAAGAAAATATCTCAATTACTTAAGAAAAAGCATTGGCACTCTTCATTGAGAGGTTGGGTTTTTGGCAGAAGCTTAAAAAAATTTATTTTCTTGGACAAATAAAAGAAAAACGTGAAACTAGTGTATTTTCATAATAATAATTAAAAATAATAAAATATACCATTTAAAATTAAAAAAAAAAACTAGCAAAAAATGGGGATTAATACAAATTATGTAATCTATTGAGTCGGGAGACCACTAGTTGTCTCAAGTTATTTTGCACCAGTGGATGGTACATATACAAATATGAAATATGAAATAACAATTAGAAAACATTATAGAACAAACATAATTACAGAGAGCACAAAATTAGAATGTATTTAAAATTGTAAAAGAAGAGGTGGGGAAAAAACCCCAAAATGAACAAGATAAAGGCGTGCTAAAAGTTATAAAAATGCAAAGAAAATGAAAATTCGTGTGAAAATTAACAAAGTAAGTTGGACGAAATGAAGAAACTAATAACAGAATAAGATTATTTAAATGCAACCAAGTATGCAGAATCACAGCCTACATGAGTAGAGAGCTGTGATAGAGTAAAGAAAAAAAATCATTATTAAGTTTTTAATTGTAAATTGTTTTTTTACGTAAGCTTACTTATGTTTGTTATTTTATTTTATTTACTAATTTGTTTTTTTATATTTTCATTTTTACATCTTTGCATTTACTATTTATTTATTCTCGATATTATTTAATATTGAAGAAACATATAAAATAATTTTTGAAAAGAAAAAAAAGTCACCGAAAGGGAAATCGAACCTAGCTACACAGATGATAGTCAAAAACGTTAACTATTTTCCTATCGGGAACCTCGACAAACAAGTCTTTATTAAATTTATAAGATTTCAAATATTATTTTTACTTAAGTAATCTGCGACCTGTGTCAACGCCACCTAAAAGATGGCGTTTCTCTGTTTCTCTCTAGATGGCGGTGCCTGTGTCATGGCATAGGAGAAGCTCCGCCCAGTGAGCTCAAGTCTGTAGAGTTGCCGAAATTGCCCCGGCGTTGCTCGGTCTTGTTGATGAATTTTGATGGCGTTTCCCTAGCGCCATCTCTTGAAGAAACAAACAAACATAAACCAAACTATATTATATTTACCCCCACCCCCTCACTTTGGAGACATGTAAACCTTACTCTGAACCTCAAACATGAACTCAATCGGATAAGTAGTTCAAAAGTTTTTAGAACATTTACAGACGCATCCTGAACCTGAATTTCTATATATAAAATCTCTTACGTCTTTCTACTGTGTTTCCTCTAAATATGCCTATTAATTTCTTTTCACCATTCCGCCTAATAAAATTTGAAAAGAGTATCCTCGATGATACTGGACTCACTTGTTAATATTCTAACAGCATGTTATTCAATTCCGGTGCACAAAAATAGTATATTATATGCGAAATAAAGGATATCTCAAAAAATATAAATTTTTCACACTTTCACAGCACTTCTCCTTTTCGCGAGGAATTTTGGGATGAGGAAGACTATCCAGCAAGATGGAAATGTGCGGAAAAAAAGAAGTGAGCAAAAGAAGTAACATTGAATACCTTCTCGTTCATTAAACCTCACGCCGATGAACTTTTTCTAATGGAGACAGTAGAAGTAATGGGTATATCGCAAATAATGGCAACAAACGATGAGTGAACCGCAAAAAATAGCTTATTATGTTTGGAACTCTGTTGAACTACATTTTTATCAGTGTCTGGGCCAAAACAACTATCATTAATTCATGCTCAATTTTCCTCTCTTTAGTTTGATTTGTGAATCTTGGTTTATCCTATATGAATAAGTGAAAGTGAAACAGTATGTTAGCTATTATTTCGACTTGGAATGTAGCAAACAAAAATCCGAAGTTTATCCAGTAGTTCACAAAGAATGTAAGAAATATAAATGTAAAGATAATTCAATTACATAAAATTGAATTTATAAAATTGCTGATGCTTAATAGGTCAACGTCCTGAATAAACTTCGATTTTTGTTTGTCATGAATCCGAAACTGGAACGATAATGGCAATGGTTCGTTAAATTCTAGCTCGTCATTAACGTGACACTAACGAAGTCGAAATCTGCAATCATACATGGAACGGCAAAGATTAGCGAAGTGAAATGAAAGCACACACAAGATTATTCTATTATTAAATAAAGTAAACTTACAAACTGCAGCCTTTATCGTTGACGCTGTTAGTTCTACGTGACCAATCAATATCAGCTCTACTTATTCATAACTTCGGGATGGTATTCGTTAGAAAGGAATCGAACCGCCGAAGAGGCTACTTTGCTCTGCTGAAAAACCTTGGCGAAACGACTCCATTGGTCACCATTGGAGAATTGGTTACGTGTTCGTGAAGACTGCTTATTGTGCTTGCCAGATAAGCAAGAAAAAATAAATATTATTGAAAAAAAAAAATTTGTTTATTGAAATGAAATCTTTACGATTTTTTTGATATTTCCCAGTTCCTCGAAAAACACTTAGCATTTGAATATCCTTAAAAATTAGCTGAAGACACTGTCCAATTTAAACACAGTCTTCTGTCTCTATCAGAATGTCGAAGTTCTTCTCTAGGTTTTTAGTAGTTCCAAATACAAGTCTCCTTTCTTTACAAAACAATGCTTTTTGTATTGTCGTAAGATTCGTTTAAGCAACGCCTCCTAGAAAAACAGGCCTGCGCACTGAGACGTCATACTTTGTTACATAATCATAAGAAGTCATAATTTAGGACTTATTGCTAGAAATACGATTAGCAATGCCTTTTTTATGATGATGTAACAATGTGTGAATGAAATTTATGACACCCAATTTATATGAAATCTGACCCCATGTTTGCATATCAACAGCTGATGTGATTTTATAGCACGATAACTTGCTCGTGTAACGTTGTTATAGGTGGAGAATGGTTAAACGAAGGAACTTATTGACTTTGAGAGTGAAATGTCAAATCGGGTGTCACATACCGGGCATGTTTATTCGTGAAATTTCTGGAAAATTCTCACAGCCACGTTCAAATATTGGTGATATCGTCAAGAAATGGAACACTACAGGCATCGGGAAACGCACGCCCCATGTCGGACGATCCCCAAAACTCAGTGAACGTGACTGACGGGTGTTAAAGTGAAGCGCTAGGTTCATAAAAACCGCAAGAAACCATAAAGTCATCAACAAGGAGTTCCAGCAGATCACAGGTATCAGTGTGCATTTCAACACACTGTGGAAGGAACTGCATGCACACTAGCCTAAAATCTCGCCAAACAACAAGGCTGCCAGACACCAGTGTGTTTGGAACACAGATAAAACACATTTTTTGGAGTGACGAGAATCACGCTACACTTTGTTCCAGTCTGATGAATTCCAGGGGATCGCTTTTACTTGAGTGCATTGTTTCAACCGTTCCTTCGAAAGCTTGGTGGTGGTGGAGTCTTAATGGAATGCATTTTTCATGGCATGGCTCGGGATCCTTGCATGTTATTGAAGACAATTTGAACTTTGAGGACTACAACAACACTTTTCGGATATATGGATGCTTCCTATGCTGTGAGAATTTTTTGGTAACGAGGATTGTTACTTTCAGAACGATAATACACCATGTTATGTTTCGGCTTCCGTCAGACAGTGACACACAAACATGAATATTTATGGCACGAATTGGAGCGTCCGATGAGGACCAGAGAGCTACGCCGAAATCCAATGACATGGCTAGGTTTTTGCAGCAATAATGAATTCAAATAACGGAAGCTGTTTATCGGAAGCTTATAGAAAGTATGCCCAGAAGGGTAGCTGACATGATTTTAGCACATGCTGATCCAAGAAGATATTAATAAAAATAAAATATCATTTTCCCCGTACCTGCATGTTGTCTTTTGTAGGATAGTGTAACTAAATTGTTGTAGATATCAATTTAAATTATATGCCTTTTAAACCCTAAAGTAATAAAGAAAAGTAGGTTTCTAAACATATAAGATTTAATAATTATTGTAATTTTATGGATTTTTTTGCGTTGAAATAATCTGAAAAGATCTTTCTTCTTTTTTTTCTTTACAGAGGTGCTCTGTGTTTTTACTCTCCTCTTCAGCTTTCATCCTCAATTTTTCTATGATGAAGCCTTCGACCAGGGTCATCCTCGTCTTCGTGTCTGTTGTCTTCTTCGTCAGTCAAGCGGCCAAAGCGGATATCGCTAAAAGGTAGGACACGTAACAGCATTTGCTCCCTTCATTTAGCAGGCAATACAGATAAAGAAATCGCAATAATTAACTTTAAATGAACACGCCAATTTGATCGATTTCCCGTAATTTTAACTATCTAAAAGAGGTTTTTACCATTTTGTGTTATTGCCATCTAAAAGCTATTTATTATTTTCTTATTCTTAGAATTATTAGGAATTAACATTTAATTAATTTCAACTTTAAATAACTGAACATTTTTAAAAGTTTTATTACGGGTGCTCAATGAGATTGCCTCACCCTAAAATTTTCACAATTTCCTGTCGTTGGAAGTTAATTGCCGTTTCCTTTACATACTCAAATTAGCTGACCAGTCCATGATCTTAGCCAGGATTTCTGTTATGAGATGGGTGGAGTCAAATATGTACGGGTATACAACAGATAAATAACGTTTGTTACTCGTAGATGAAAAAATAATTGGCATATGTAATTGATTTTGTCATTTCCAATACACATCCAATCTGCAAAAGATTTACTAAGAAAAACAGAGTATAAAAAACCGACTTTGATGAAACTTGGACTGTTCCCTAAGTTGAAAGATACTTAATCCAATAAAAAAAGAATTATTGCAATTCGATTTCTATTTTCTGAGAAATACGTGGACAAACATACATACATAGAAACATACATACACACTCTTATACCTGTTTAGAAGCCCACATAGACTAACATATACGAATATTGTGCAATTCCAACATTATTACATACATATGAGTCGAATTGATAACATCCTTTTTTGAAGTCGGTTAAAAAAGGATCACTAATTATACAGGCCTTCCATACGAAACAAAACGCCTCTGGATGCTAACATTGTTCCTATAGTCTTTTTGACACAGGGATTTATCCACACACTACAAAGAGTCTGATAACATTGAATACAGGTGTTTCATAATTGGTGTTCCGTCTTTAGGTCCAAATAACGACTCAAGGGGAACAGATTGGGGGAAAATGAATATTGATTATTTGGTTTTAATGTCCCCTCATTCAGAATAAAAACATTTCGCGTCCCTGGGGGTGAAGGGGTAAATTTTGAAAATTTTAATTTTATAGGGGTGGGGGTTAGACCCCATGTGTTATTTAGAAAGTTGTAGAGCATCATGTAAAATGTGGGTTTAGCAAAAAACCCGGTAAAGTGAAATGTATGGCTAGTTAATATAGACAAAAACAGAAAAACTCATTAGAAACTTATTAGAACTTTATTACTTATTAGAACTTATTAGAACTTTATTAGCTTTTCAGGGTAACGAATGAGCTATTCATTCTCATTAATTTTCCAAATGTAGGCCCTACTGTTTTCTAATAAGTATGGTTTTTGTCCACATCGGCTAGCCATACCTTTCACTTTACCCACTCGATAAAGGGCAGGGGATGAGATTTTTTCACCGGGTTTTTTGCTAAACCCACATTTTATATGATGCTCTACAACTTTCTAAATAACACATGGGGTCTAACCCCTACCCCCTACAAAATTAAAATTTTAAAAATTTACCCCTTCACCCCCAGGGACGCGAAATGTTTTTATTCTGAATTAAAACCAAATAATCAATATTCATTTTCCCCCAGTCTGTTCCCCTTGAGTCGTTATTTGGACCTAAAGACGGGACACCAATTATGAAACGCCCTGTATAATCCAACACGCTTACAAAACCCTATAGACGCTTACAGTGTCATATTGTAAAGAAATCCCATATATCAAGATATTTCTTTAATACATATAAGCATTTCAGAAGCCAAATTTATTAACTCAGTTTTAGTAAATATCTTAAAGGGTAAATCCACCCAAATATGAATTGTCTAAAATTTAGCAATCTTAAATGATATCTGATAGAGGGCATATTGAAAAGTAATGCCTCCATGGCTGTAACTTTTTTATTTTTTAACCGATTTTCAAAATTCTTTTTGTATCTGATACTTACATTTGTCCTCTATGTAATGCACTATTCACTTTTCGACATAGTCCCCATTCCTTTTCACGCATTACACCAACGCGTGTACTAGTTGGGTGAACCCGTCGGAGAAGAATTCCGGGGTTGTCGTCGACATGAGGATTGAATGGCAGCTTTGGATCCTCTTTAGCACGATAACGCCCGTCCGCACACGCTCGCCACACATCAGAGGGGGTTGCAGCGCCTACAGTTCAAAGTAGAAAAACTGCAGTTCAAAAATGAAAGACTTTGCACCTTGCGACTTTCACCATTTCCCAAAGAGAAAAGAGCACTTTAAGGGGCATGAGTTGCGTTCTGACGACGAGGTGAAACCTGCCGTTCGTTCCTGGTGTCGACAACAACTCCGGAATTCGTCTCCGACGGGTTTACCCGACTAGTCACGCGTTGGCGCAATGCGTGGAAAGGGATGGGGACTATGTCGAAAAGTGAATAGTGCATTACACAGAGGACAAATGTAAATATCAGATACAAAAAGAATTTTGAAAATCGGTTAAAAAATAAAAAAACTTACAGCCATGGAGGCATTACTTTTCAATATGCCCTCGTAATTTGTTTCGATAATAAAGCGATAACAATCTCTAAAAATTGCTTCTCTTCTATGCATCCTGCCGCGCCTTAAAGCATCATCGATGGCATCACATATTACTTTGTGCAAGCAATAGAGTGCATGGTGTTTTTGTTAATTATTATCGAATATTTTGAAGAAAATTTCTGCATATCGTGAATTAGTAAAATAATTTAAAGTTATTCAACCGTACTTTCTGTTTACGTGTACTTCCCTTATAATTTTCATATCCAAGCATGTGATTATAGTGCTTAATTTTTCAAAAATCAAAAATTCTTAATTTCCAATATGTAAATTATATAGCTCGCAAATAAGTTATTTGAGTTTAGTCTTAGATTTTAGTTAATAGCCTTAAATAAATTTCTTTTTTAATTGCTATTTGTAAGAATATAAAGTAAATATAAAGTTCAAAAATTCATATAAAGTTTCCTGTTATTAATTTAATTAATTTTTAGATAAAATATGAACTGAGATAGAATTTTGATGCATTAGTGAACTTTTATTTACTCATAAATTGTTTATATAGTATTCTAAAGAATATCAAGACTGCTATAAGTAATAATGTTGGTTTGCTCTTATGATTCAAGTTTACAATTATTATATTAATAAGAAATAATTTAATTATTTTGCAATTTCAAAATATTTAAAATATAAACGAAAGAAATTTATTTTTGCAATGTCACGAAAAAAAAAAAATTGGTAAATTGAAAGTGAAATCAATCGACTTTTACTTTTGCCCTCAGAGCAAATTTTTGAAGGAATTTAAAAAAATAAAAGTATTTTCAAAATTCAAAATAAGTTTCTCGAAGAGTTTTAAAATTTAAAGAGTAAATATATTTAAATAAGTTTTATATTAAAGTTTTACTGTGTAGGTGCGTGCGTGTGTTGCACGTGTGTCTGTGTGTGTGTGTGTGTGCAAGTGTGTGTGATTTTATTTTTGTAAAAGAAACAAAAATGTAAAATTCAAACCTTAAAAATCCCAATTTTTGATTTAGAATTTTTTTTTTTTTTTTTTTTTTACATAAAACGAAGGAACATTTCAAGTTTATTCTATTTCTTTGCTTATTTTGTATGTGTGCATTTTTTATAAAAAAGATATTTTCTCTTTCCTCCTTCTAAAATTTATTTTTAAAATATTTGTCTCTAGAGACATCACTGCTTCAATTTTGAATTTGAATCTTAAAAATCTCCAGGATTTCAAAGGCAAAAGAAAATTTGTTAAAAAATCAACTTCGCTTGAAAAATCACTCGTGAAAGGAGAATAAATTAAAAATAAATCAAAAACCTGTCTGCAGTTCAAGATGAAAAATTCGCTCATTGTGTATGTTAATTGAATTAAAAAAATAGAAGGCACAAGCAGAATTCGTCTCTTTTGACGCCCGTTACGGAGATTGCCTTCATTCGATTCTTTGCGTCGACTGCACTCGTGAAGAAGGAAACAAAACGAAATTAAATTACTTGACTTTTATAAATTCCCCAAGAAAAATTTCAAATCAAACCAACTGTTGAAAATTAGTTGTCTAACATTTTAACTAATGGAATATGGAAATCGTTACTATTTCTCTTTTAAATTAGCATCTTTTCAAAAAAGCTTTTGTCTTTGTCTTTTTCGTTTCCAAAGAAAACTTCTCTTTTAAAAACAATTTAAAAATCCTCCAGTTTTGGTTAATGCGCAGAAGAAGAACTAACGATATATTTTTTTAAAAATTATTTGAGACTGCTGATTAAAACAAAGTGTTATTTTAATCATTTTCAATGATGGTATTTAATTATCATTTTTAAAGTGACATTTTAATTATTATTCATGAACAAACTCACTTGTCATCATAAAGAATAATCTAAAATAATTAAAGAAGTAATAAAGAATAATTAAAAATTTGAAAAAAAAAGTCATAACACATTAACATTGACTCAAGCCGGTGTGAAAAGCAGGGGGAATCCAAAATATTACTTGGAAAGTTGCATATTCTCTCATCTTCAGTGATTTTATAATTTTTTAATCGAAGTAGCAGAGAAATGTCTTGAAATCTACAATAATTATTTATTTACTATAGCTATTATCCCATGCACACCCTATTCCAAAAGCGTTTTCACATAGGTGAAATGATGATTTTTATTTTTAATGAAAGAAATAAAAATAATTGGATTATATAATTAAATGTTTAAATAATAATTTAGTCCATTAAATAAACCGGATTTTTATTTTTAGTTGTAATGAATGAAGTTTTAAATATTGAAATATTTTGTTTACTTAAGGTAAGAGGAGAAATTAGAAGTTTAACATTTAATTTTCCATTACTACCAGTTGAAGAAAATAGTTAAAAGGGAGACTACGTTCTGTAAAAAAAAGATTCAGGGGCGCCTAAGAAAGTCATGCCTAAGCTGCTCCTTTTTGAGACTGAACTTCATCTGCAGTATTTACATCCCCCCTTTGAATCTCATCCTTAGAATGATACAAATAATTTTATAGCTGATATAGCGTTAGTATTCTAACTAGGATTAATTCTTACGGCAGATCAAGGCAGGAGCTCTAAAAGACGTTGTTAGACATTCCAGTTTTAATTGTCGAAGTTTTACTTAATCGTCTCGTAAACTTGAGCGGCAATGAATTCCCTATCCTGAATGTTAAACAATAGATATTTAATAAAAAATAAAATAAAATAAATCAAAAATAAAAAATAAGAAGCTGGCGTTTCGGATAAGAGGTCTTGACGACGACTTGTACAGGGTTATTATAAAGTCACTATACATTTTGGTGAAAACTCCGTTTTATTGCAGCAATTGCAGTATGCATCAACCAGATATCATACCAGGATACATTCTTAGTAAATTTCAATGTGTCCCCCTTGCACATCCCGGCACAGCTCCCAGCGTTCCACCGTGGCCCGGAAAACATTGCGCAACATTGCGGTGTAATGTCCCCCGCCGCGGCTGTAATCCGTTGTTTCAGCTGTGCAATGGTGCGTAATCCTGACCTGGTACACCTTGTACTTGATAAAACCCCACGCAAAGAAATCCATGGGGGTCAAATCTGAGGACTGGAGCCCACAGTCTTGGCGAGCCCTGACCAATCCATCTGCCTGGGAATGCGTGATTCAGTTAGTCCCGAACGATGTTGGCCCATCCTGTTGGAACACAACGGTATCCTAAATCTTTCATATCGCAATTGTGGCTCCAGGAATTGCTCCAACAATTCTAGGTACACGGTACCATTGATACCACGGTACCAATTCTAGGTACACGGTACCAAAGGTCTATGGGCCCTCGGCAAACAAGAAGGGCCCATAGACCTTTGACTGTGTAACTCCCATCCACACATCCACCTTGGGTGTGTTTGGGTGTGCAAATAAATGAAATTCGTTAATGATTTCACCAAAATGTATAGTGACTTTATAATCACCCTGTATATAGACAACACAGAGGGCAGAAAGAAGGGAACAAATGGGAAGCCTTAGACGTGCTGGGATGGGACAAGAAAGAAGACAAATGGGAGGACAGCGAGAAAAATGCGATAGGATAACACATATAGAATCAAATTGACAGAAATTGTGAAAGAGATTAGGAATGATACAGTCGAAACCGCATATAAGAGCTCCGCATCAAATGCAACTTCCAATGGCGCTTCCACAAGCAAATCCGACTGCAATCAACAAATACAGGACCGAACATAAAAATGAACACAAAAAAAGAAAATTATGAAAGAATATAAAAAAAACATTGAAAAGATAGGGAATATGTGAGAAAGCTGAACATTAAAAAAAAGAGAAAGGCACAAATGTGGTGAAACTGATCAGAGAGATAGGCGAGGGGAGGGGCAAGAATTATAGACAAGGGCCTAGAAAGGACTGCAACAAATTAGGGAATGGCTGGAGTGGGAGGATAATATGGAAAAGGTAATGATGGAATGGTGCTTTTGCTAAGGTTAATGCCATTAGGGGTTAGGGAATTGAATTTCCAAGTACGAAAAGATTCGAATTGCTTTCTTTCTTTTTGTTATGGAAGTTGTTGCGAAGAATAAAAAGTCTGACATCCTGTAAAGAGTGGCCAGGGGAATTGAAGTGTTTAGCGACAAGGGTGTCAGCATTACTAAGGATGTCAAACTTATGTCAGGCGAACCTGGTACGTATTGTATTACCCGATTCTCCGGCATACTGCTTCTGACACACTTTGCAATGTAAGAGATATATCAGGTCGTGAGAAGTGCAGATCAGGTTCTGATTGCTCTTGGGAGAAAAGGAGGTGGCAGAATTAAGGAAATGGCAAATGCCACACCATTTTTCATTGCCAGGTGAACAGCCCTTAGGCCTGAGTCACACTGCACTGGCGCAAAACGCCACGTAAATACGCCGACGTAACGACGCCGGTGATGTCACCTCCGGTAAATAGTTTGGCGCCGCGCTGGAAAAGCGCTTTACGCCGAAGTTGAATTTTGTTCAACTTTTACGTCGCGTTAGATCGTACGCTGAACATCCAGCCAGTCAGAAGAGCGATTGGCCCGTCATCAAGATGGCCGACAAGAACGCGATGTACAATAGCTACAGTGGCTAGAAGTAACAATAGCCACTGTAACAATAGCGAATGCTTGTAGAAATGGTGAGGAAGTTTAGCTATCTGTATGATAAAAAAAGTCCATGCTATTAAAATACTGCCAGATACTTTATGTGATAAAGCTTGATACTCTTGGCATTTATGCTGAAGCTTTTTCAAGTGATCTCATGCTTTATACCAATAGCGAAACGACATCACGAATTGCGCCATTTTACGTCAGTGTTATCCATGCTTTAGTGTTCAGACTGTGGCCGTAATGGTTTGGCCCTGTGCGAAATATACTGATGTCCACCAGACACACAACATCATCAATGGAATTTTTGGGACCACCTTTGTGCGGTATATTTTGTTACTGCATCGTTTCCAAAGGCAGTGCATAATTTTGGTATGCCTCAGAAGCGCTCGTGCTGAGTTTAAATTCATATAATAAACACGGTCGAATAATGGGTACTTTTCACAGACGTTGCGAAGGTGCTGTTTCGCATCTAGCGCCAAACCGAACACTGAGAAACTCCTCGGACAGCATAAAAGGTGCTGGAAAAAATATAGAGCCGGGATGAAAATGCAAATAAACGTAGCAAATCCATGCTGATTTTGTTGCTTTTTTTATAGACGTGAATTAGATGATACAAAACGTTGTTTCCCTGAGCATTTAACAACGAATAAGGAATCAAATGCAAATTAACAGCCATTATTCCCAACCTACCCTCTTGCAAGATGAAAAAAAGTTTAGAGTTGTCCAGTTTTTTGCATATTTTATTAGTTGATGAAAGTATACAGCAACGTCATATGAGAGCATATACCACACATTTTGTGTAACATAACACCAATATACAAGATGCCAAAAGGGTAACATCTTTCAGAGTATGAAAGAGGGCAAATTGTTGCTCTTAAGGGATGCGGAAAGACTGGATCTGAAATTGCGAAAGAAATTGGACGTTCCAAGTCAGCTGTTAACAAATTTCTCCGAAAGCCAGATAAGCATGGAATGGCACCCAGATCTGGCACTTTCCGCTCGCCAGACATCAAGAATAAGAAGTCTTGCTCGTCATCAGCACCTCTCTTCTTCGCAGATTGTTGCCGAACTAGACCTCCCGTGCACCAGTAGAACCTACGAAATGTGTTGCATTCTTCTCGAAATCTGCATGGAAGAAAGACAATCTCTGACAGCAGCTCATCGTGAAGCGCGAGTGGCGTTTGCTAAAAAATACGTTACGTACGGTAACAAGTGGAAGAATGTTGTGTTCTCAGACGAGAAGAAGTTCAACATGGACGGACTAGATGGGTTCAAGTACTATTGGCATGATATTCGAGATGAAAAGGAATATTTCTCAAAGAGACAGTTTGGAGATGGATCAGTAATGACTTGGGCTCTTGTAGTGAACCCCATCGGAAAGCGATAGAACTCTTTAGTTACCTGATAAGAATTAGTCATAACAAGAATAAGAAGCGTGAATTAATGAGGAATATGTCTTTGACTGGCAGAAAGACAATATGATGGCCTCCGGGTTTTGTCTGACCATATTAGAAGTTTAAGTCAATGATAGTGTGTCGTACCACACTATTTGAATACCTGATAATTAGTCTACGTGGGTTCTGAAGAAAGGAAAAGTAGTTCGTTGCCTATCTAGATTTAAGATGATCAGATTTATCAATTCGAAAATCGGGACGGGAAAATGGGCGGGGGGGGGGGGGGG
>JAHWFO010087465.1:3260231-3308409 GCA_023313115.1 Rhysida immarginata | reverse complement strand
CGCTAGCGAGCTCTGAACACCTCACGTTATTTCTTGCCCACCCGGTATAATAAATATTTATGCTCAAAATAAAACTATTTCAAAATGGTAAGATAAATATTTTAAAATTTTCCTTTATTTTTGGCCAAGCAATATAGCAATATTGAAATATAACTTATTTCAAGTCATCAAAGTAAATAAAAATACATCGGACGGATCACTGTGTGATTCATTGATCTCTGAGGAGAAACAAGACATCCGCTCCATGACCGTTGGGAGGGGCTGAAGAAGTTGGTCTCCGTGTAAGAAGAATGCAACGGCAATCTCCTAATGTTAAGTCTTGGAGGAATGTATGAATATAATGGCGTTACGTCTTATACAAATCTGAACAATCGGGACAGAATAGCCGAAATCAGGACAAATAAACTTCCCGATTAACCCCTTCAGTCACCTTGGCAACATATGTTTCCAACTTGTATCTTGGATGTTTACCTTGTCAAAAGTGCGGTATTTTTTTATGTTTTGTAAAATTTCGTACTAAATAAATGACATGAATAAAATCTGTTGATTCTCTAATAAATATGTATATTTCGGTAGCAAATATAGCCATACATGTAAAAAGATAATAAAAAATGTTAATAAATAAAAAACTGCTGGTTATGTTTAATGTAACAGTATCAATATAATAAATGTAAAAACAAAATTTTTACAATCGAATTTAAGGTCTGTGTCTGAAGGGGCTACTCTTTCAAAACATCGGGACTGCCCCGGAAAAAACCGAAGCGTCTGGTCACCTTGCCATCATTGATATTCAACCCTGATATCATCTAGGTAATTAATCTACAGTATGAATTTAAGTTAACTCTTCAGCACACCTAGACCTCAACTATCTCGCTAAAGAGTCATATATAACGTTGTGCAGCGAGTAATTCTCTG
Source organism: Rhysida immarginata (assembly GCA_023313115.1). Taxonomy (NCBI): domain Eukaryota; kingdom Metazoa; phylum Arthropoda; class Chilopoda; order Scolopendromorpha; family Scolopendridae; genus Rhysida; species Rhysida immarginata. Next base: position 3,307,494 of record JAHWFO010087465.1, on the reverse strand, counting down.
ACCTGATCGTCAACTGTTTCACACCTGTCGATATCAACCTTTCCCCTCACAATCCTGCTTAAAATATCATCGTCATCATAAATTTCATGCATTTCCAATCGAAATTTGAACAATTGCTTTTCAGATATTACTCTTGCCGCCAATCAAGTCTTCCGTTTAAACAAAGTGTTGCTGAATTGCGTGTTAATACCATTGTTTATACCTACTGTTGCACAATCTTTGCTTTGCATTGTTGGTCATGAGATACCTCTTATTAATGTTCCTATCCATCATTATGAATATCGATCTATTAATGCTTTGAAGATCAAGTGTGCAAAATTTCATTTTCCGATTCGCCATATTCTGTATAGACAAAAAAAATTAAATACATATTATAATTTTTTCGTGATGTTTGTTCTTTTGTTGTTTCATATCGCTTTTATCATCGCCTTTCACTTGAAAATTTTTAGAATGTCATGTTACGGTTTTCTTTATTCAGTGAACATGAAAAAATAAACAAATAAAATTTAGAAAAAATGGCTTAATACCAATTTTCGATCAGCATTAATTCTCCTTATCATTATCATTTTCTAAATATTCCATAAAATCGTAAAAACTAATCAATTTTGTTACATATACATTATTTTTGTTACAGGTAAGATAACTATCGTATGTATATTATTTTTCATGGGGATTTTTTTATGGTTTCGAAAATTCGCCAAACCAATTAAGCCTGTTTTTTTTTATTTAGCTTTAAAGTTTAAGATGCAACTTTAATGGCATAGTTAATTAATGATTCATTAAAGTTTATTAAAGACATTTTAATGCTAAATAATGTATTTTCGGGCAAAATTGAGAAAAACAAGTGGAAGAAAAACACACTCCTCCTATTATTGAAAAAAATTACTATTTTTATAATACTAAAAAAACATCCTTTCTGAGATGATGTTTCATTAGCCCGCAGTATTCTTATTAAAAATTTTTCTACTTTTAATAGACAACATGCTCGCTTTGCCTCGTTTATTAATCCATTTTTGGAGTAAATAGCTTCTTAAATTTCCTATTATCTCTCCTTCTGTGGTAAAATTACCAGAAATGCCTTCATGCTTGTAAATTTTGGAACGGTTAGAACTGCCTGCGAAAGCTTTCTGAGATGTTAATTTTATATTTGAACAATTTTTAGTCGTTAGGGTATATGATTTAAGTCTCCGATGATGAGGAAATGCCTATTCTTTTCAGGATTCAATACTACATGTATAGAAGTCAAAAGGAAATTGAAGGTAAAATCTACCATTTTTCCTCTTTGATAAAGATAAATCTACTATTGTCAGAGAATCTTTACTGCATTCATCTTCTGAACACCTACCGAAATTTTATCTCTAACCACTTAACAAGTTAATAAATAAATACTGGAGATTATACTCCAACAAAAGGTAAATATGTTAAGATTTAAAAAGAAAGGGGAAAGGTTCGCGATCTAGATTCGAACCACCTCTATACCAACTGGGCTAGTCGCCAGACTTCTTATCAATTTCGAAGGTGTGGGCGTATTAATTTATGAACAATAACTTTAATTTCCTTGCCAATAAGTCATTTTCATCAGTACAATTTATAGTACAATTTCCATATTCCCTTTATAAATGGATTAACTGTTTGTGAATTTTGAATTTTTATTTTGAATTTATCTGCTCCCTCACTTTCTGTCTAAACCTTTGTCAATACCTGATACTATTTAACAATTCCGAAACGAGGCAGATAAACATGGCGGATCTAAAGATAACCCAGCAAAAGGGCGACGTTTTGACTCCATTGAAGATATTCGGACACTCCGACTCCGAGATTGCTGCATTCCTGAAAGTCGCCCGTTCGTTCGTGTTCAAAATTACACGATGTATTGGCAAGAGTGGTGAAGCCCTGGATTACTGCTGTAGCACGTGGTAGGCTGTATGTTCTCAACAGGACTCTGCTCCAAGTCATAAGGCCCACGGCATCCAAGCATGGATGACCACGAATCTTCACGACCACATCCCTCTCAAGAGGTGCCCCTCCCCAACAGCTCCCATGATGACGAATCTATTACGTCTGGGGCGTCGTTGAGAGGGATTTCAACAAGCATCCACACGACACTGTTGAAGCTCTCAGGCCAGTTTATTAAGGCAATGTAGAAGTGAATTCTCTTAATAAAATGTAAGCGCGTCTTCCAGTGGAATATTTCAAAGAATCGAGTTATTGTATACTTTTAGGTCTTCTAGCTTATAACATATTGCCATTGAATAGATACCTACAATGGTCCAACAATCTTTCAATTCTAAAGATTTTTTCATTAATCAAAGCTCGTAGAAAACATTCGATTAAATATTGAACTCAATTAAGTGCTATCGATTATAACTGGAAGTTATTATCGGGGTTACTTCGTTCACCGTTTAGAGCAATAATTTAAAAATATACTGCATGTATTTTTCTAAATACTTTACTGAATATTTTGCCTGCATATCCAGATCAATATGCTACTGAATTTTACGACTATAATTTCGCTAAGTGAGGACGGGCAATAAAAATGAAATATAATAATTCATTCAGGAAGGCAAGGTGCTATTAAAGGAGAAGTACCGAATGAAAACAGGAGAAAGAAAGAATTTCAACAATATTTTTAGATGGCAAATCTGGCCAAGCACAAACTGAAATTTTGTAAAGAAGGAAGGCGCTACCGTATCACAGTTTTTCTTTTTGTGTTTTACAAAGATTTAACATGTTGCTAACATCTTACAAAGATTTAAACATTACATAGGAGGGCGAAACGGAAAATTTCCAATTTGTTTCGGAATTATGCAATTACAACATAGCAAACTGGGAATAAGTAAACTTAACTTGGATAATTAATTTATTTTTCTAAACATTTAGCAAATTCTAATGTGTTTTCAGATTCCATATTTGAGTATAGTCCATCAGATAAGTCATGAGAATCGCTCCTCCTGCGATAGATTATGTAGCCTAGTCAAATTCTTGGCAAAGTTCATCAGACAATCAGCGCTGCCTTAGCCTCAATTCCACAGGTCCATTATACATCGTTCATATTTTATGTTTAAAGTAATATGTCAAACAAGAAAGTATTATGGTTCTTCTGAGGAATATTAATTTAGCAATTATTGCAAAAATGGCCCTTTTAAAGGCTAACAATTTAACAGTACTGCATTAAACAGCAACCTTAGTAGGAATCTTAATTTTATTCCAGCTGATTTCCATGACATTGCAGTAATTAACAGTTCTCATGATTCCCTGGTATGAGTATATACGAGGTGCTATCCAAAATATCCGAGAATTTGAATAGTACGAGATTCCGCCGCTGGATAGCTCGTGGTGTACCTTTCAGCTGCTGTTCTGCCAACTTTCGTAATCGTAGGCTCATTTCTTTGTGAGTTATTGCTGTTTGGGTTGCAACGTGTTCTTGTGCTTCTGTGAATTTCCAAATTATTCGACCTGGTCAGACTGTCAACAGAAATTTTACTGCGAGGTTTTGAAGAGACTGGGGGAAAATTTCGCGCAAACGGTCCGAGTTATGGAAGAACAAAGACTGGTTGCTTCACCATGACAACGCGCCCGCAAACACCTCACTCGTTGTGAAGGAATTCCTGACAAAAAAACAACATGGCAACGCTGTCCCTACTCCTGACCTAGCCCTCTGCTACTTGTACCTCTTCCCTAAAGTGAAAGGGCGACGTTTTGACTCCATTGAAGATATTCAAGTGGAATCGCAACTGGTCTTGAACACCCTACAGCCTTCGGACTTCCAGGAGTGCTTCCGAAAATGGAAAAATCGCTGGGACCATTGCATACCTGCCAGAAGTGACTACTTTAAAGGTGACAGTGTAATTTAAGGTGTAAGGTACGTTTTCTGCTTTTTACAAGAAAATTCTCGGAAATTTTGGATAGCAACTCGTACATCTGCTGATCGCCAACTCATTTTCTGACAGTCATTTTCACTCAAATAAATGCGAAATAATTTCTATAGAGGAATAAATAGATGAAAGGTGTGCGTGACAGATATCCCCTCACCCCCACCCCATATGGCCAGATTGCTGGAAGCCAGCGACTTTTCGGTAATTGAGTTCTTATAACCAATGTCCAACATACTTACAATATCTTTAATTTTAATGCAACGCTGTTTTTCTAAATTGCATTGTTTACAAGCAGGCACATTGTCCGAAGGCATCGACATTCGTTGTCGATATTGTCAACAATTGTGCTTCTTCTTTCTTTATACTCATTACATAAAATTCAGAGAAAGCAGATGACTCTCCGTAAGCGGAAACATTTCACGATAAATTTCTATTGGTTTCGTACCTTTCGACCATAAAAATTGGATAACATTTCTTTGTTTTTCATCTGGGGACGTTCTCCGTCTTTGTCTTGAATGAGCACCATAAAGAGGGTAGGTTAGGTTATTTCCCGTTGTTGATTTCAATCAGTTCTTAGTCAACTGTCGTGCAGGATAGCTGTAACCAGAGTTGAACAACGCTCGTATATCAAAATAGCAATTCTCTATTTTGATTTCTGTTACTTATTCTGGAACATGAAACCTGTAGTCATGTTCCAGAAAAGCTCTCTAGAATTATGAAACGTAACATGATTCTGGAACATGAAACCTGTAATGTTAGATCAACTACCTTAATAAACATCAGGAGCAAATTGTTGGCGTGTTCTTAAGTCTCCGTATATTTCGTCCATTCCTTGTCCTTTCATGTGTATATTTCACATGTTCCACCCACGCTCGAATTCTCACATAAAAAAAAATAGTTGCCATGGCTTATGCCCCAACCCTCGTATTTCCAGCAAACCTTCCGAATCGAACCTTCCGAACCTGATTAAAAGGTTTTGTAAGTGCTTCTTTATAGAAATTTCAAGCTTTTAAAATGAACTTGAGAAACATGTATAGAACTAGGACATTTTATAATGTCTTGAAAGCTAGATATTTTTATTACAAGATATCCCACTGGCTTGAACAACAACAACAATAATAATACATGTAATTAAAAAATGAAGATATGTCTGGAAAATCGAAACATGTGATTGAATATTTTTATTCCCGTTATGGTATTAATCTTGAAGCTTTATAAGATAAAAAATATACATATATTTAATTTTAATAGAAAGCGTCTGCAATATCTTCCATTGAAGCTGCATTTTGTATCCAAGCCCAAGTTAGAGCCTTGAAGTGAGGCCTTGTAAAGTCTTCTAACCCTGATGAAGGAAATAAAACTGAAACCGGTTGGCTCTATCATACCAAATCCGTGTTGTACTGCAAGGTCTCAATTCTTTATGTTAAAGCTTTGAAGTTGGCATTTTGCCGCTGCTGGCGCTTTATAAAAACAAGTTCGTTTTAATTTTACTCGCTGTCTAATTTAGCGTCGATAAAATTAATCAGGCTAAAACCTAACCACGGTGAAGACTCAAGCAAGCGGCAGGGGAAAAAAACGTACAGATCCTCTGGCAATTATTTTGATCCTCCGGTGGAGCAGAATTAGCGCCTCGCCTTTCTGACGTCACTTGCGTCATCTTTTTCCTCTTGAGATGACGATAAAACAGGAATTTACTGAAAGGAAGAAAAAAAATTTCTTGTTAAAAAAAATGTAAGGAGAAAATTCTAACAACATTGTGCTAATGACGTTTGACGGGATTACAAGAGATTGGTGTTGAAGGATTATTTTTATTAATGGTACACTGAACATTAATCATGAAGGTTTCCGCTCTTTCTACTTTCCATTGAGCCTTTCTTTTCCTTTCATGAAGATGTTTAGTTGTTTCCGTAATTTAATTTTTGTCTGAAAGCCATAGCGTTTTTATTAATTTCTTTATTTTTTATTTGAAATTTAAAAGAATAACGATGATCATTTTTAATTTTTTTTTGCATCTAAAGCCTCTTTCCGTGAAATTCTTTTTTATATCAAGTAATTTACAGAATGATATTACAGAATAATTTAACAAACTTATAAAAGCATAGTAATGTTTTAATTTCTCATTGTATAATATAAAAATTGTTCTTTATATTTACATACCAGGAATGAGCAACTTTTTTGGTTTTTGGTTTTTAATTTGTAAAGTTACAATTGTTATTGCTTGATATCCAGGACTCTAAAATTTAGAAATTATCCTTGACCCTTGGAAAATTTCCTCTGAATAACACACAAAATTTTCATAATCTCTGAACATTAACCTTGCTGAACAAGAGATAGATTATGAATTAATTGATTCTCTAAAATTCGAAAACAAAATTTTTAATTAGATAGCATGATAATATTAAATTTCATGCTACTAATTAAAGTTTTGTTTTTGTATTAGCAGCGTTTCCTTCGACGATATTAGAACAAGAGAAAGGACATTTAATAAGCTGTTATGAAAAATTTTAAGAAACTATACTGGCATCCAGAATTATATTGGCAAACACAAAATTGCAATTAAAAATGGATGAAAACAAACTTATCGGTACAGATATTTAGTATATGTTTTACATTCATAGTGTCCTAAAAAAAGACTGACGGTTTTTAAAATGGAACCGCAGGCAAACGGTGACAGTTATTACAGTTTTTCTTGGAGGAGGTTAATGTGTGAAGTCAAGAATTGGTTTATAAGGTCCGTCTCAAAAGTATAGAGACTTTCGTAAATTAAAGAAAACTTTCCATACGAGGATGTCACATGAAAACAAAAAATATACACATTTTATTTGCATACTAAATAACATAATCCTAGAAATTCAGGAGAAATTTATTTTTTGTTCATTGAAAAAAAAAACCAAATCAACATTTTATTACAAAAAAGGTGTCTCAAAAGTATAGAGACTCCCCTCGAAAGAGAGTCGGTATGGACCAATATGCAAATGTTTTAAAGCAAATGTTAAAGTTTTACATTAATTCGATTATTTAAACTGTATGTGAATGAATGAAATTGTCAATTTTAAAAATGCTATGTGGAAGAGACCACTCAAGATGAGATCAGTGAAATTTGGCTGCTGAAGGCCTCAGGCAGCACAGTTCAACAAATATGCAAGAAAATTGGAAGATCCAAGTCCGTGGTCCACAAAGTAATTTCAGAACAACGAATATCTACAGCGCAGAAGAGGACAAGACGACCAAAAGCGACCAGCGATCGATGATCGCGGGATCATTCGCCTGGCTACCACTGGAAAACTGTCACTGAGAGAGATATCACATGAACTTGTGTGCAATGTATCCAAAGACGCTGTTCACCGACGGATCAAAGCTGATGGAAAGTTAGTGTACTCTAAAAAACAGAAACGACCACCGCTGACACACCAGCACAAGAATGCACGATTGCGGTGGGCCAAGGAGTATATGTCCTGGACTGGTGAATGGCTTCAAGTGATTTTTTCCGATAAAAAAAAAGTGGAATTTAGATGGGCCGGACGGTAATTCTTACTACTGGCAAGATATGAGACGAGAACCGGAGGCATTTTACAGCAGACAACAAGGAGGTGGAGGTGTGATGGTTTGGGGAAGCTTTGTGTTCAATGGTACTACGAGTTTAGCGATTCTTTCTGGAAGGCAAAATTCTCTGAAATATCAAGAGACTTTAAGTTGTCATTTGTTGCCATTTCTGCAGAATCTGGTTGGAGAAAAAGGCATTTTCCAACAAGACAATGCCAGCATTCATAGATCATAGGCAACAAAGGAATGGTTCGTGGGGACTCGGACGATTTTTGCGTTTGCGTATGATGAATATGGCTTTACACTGTTAACATTCAGCTTTAAGCGCCACACAGAGAACCAGCTCCCACACTGGTGTCAAGCTTTTTGTAGAGAACTGATGATGTAGGCAAACAATTTAACCGTCATGAAGTGGCTAGCGAGAAGCCTCGATTTAAATCCAATAGAAAACCTATGGGGCATCATGACACGCACTATTTATGCAAATGGGCGACAGTTTTCGACTGTTGTGGAGTTGCAGGATGCAATTGAGACATGCTGGTACAATGTATCACCAGATCTGCTTCAACACCTAATCACATCGATGTATTCAAAGATCGTGTATTCAAACTAATCCAGTGTAATTGGAACAGTATTTAGTTCTAAAAGCAAGTTTTCTTGGCAAGTCTCTATACTTTTGAGACACCTTTTTTGTACTAAAATGTTGATTTGTTTTTTTTTCAATGACCGAAAAATAAATTTCTCCTGAATAAAATGTTATTTAGTATGCGAATAAAATGTGTATATTTTTTGTTTTCATATGCATCCTCATATGGAAAGTTTTCTTTAATTTACAAAAATCTCTATACTTTTGAGACGGACCTTATACATTTCTTTGTGTTTGGCGGACCGATCTGTTGACTGCGCGTCATGGCATTCTTAACAATCTGTACGTTTAGTGCCGTCATGGCTGACTGCAGAGATCAACGATGGCCAAAAACTCACCCGCGTAGTCATCTTAATGAAAAGCCGTTATGAAATATCGAAGGAGGATTCATAAACTTAATTTACTAAGCAAAAAATTTACAATTTCTTCATTGTCGTTAAATATATCCTTCCACAAGAAACATTCATGTCCCTGATAGCGATTTCTACAGAGCATGCAAATGTTTTTTTTGTTGTTTTTTTTACATGTTATTTCTTGAGTTAAATTGATTTCAATTTATATTTTATCCTAGATGTATGATTGAAGAAAGCGATTCCGAAAAAGAAACCTAAAAAATACAACTGAAATTTCTTTTTAAATCCAGGAGCTTTTATATTTGAAATTGAACTCGGTCGAAGAAATTTCTTCATCTAAAAATAAATCTAAAAGGTTTTTTTGTCGTTTTAAGTTAGGTTTGGCTCAAGAAAAAAAAAATTTGACCATGAAAAAAGTTAACATACACGAAAGTTTATGGAAATTCTGCTGAGAGTATAGAAATTAAAAGAAATGACGTGATTTTTATAGTTATTTTTTATATGCATTATTAAGATTTCCAACTGCAGAAGAACGGAACATCAAAGCACATTCAATTAAGACGATAAAGCTAAAATGAAAAATTATCGTGTATGTGTGTGCGGATGTGCCACCAGAATGCCCTCACATTGATCCGATACATGCACGGATAAATGAATTTTCGTTAACTTTATGGAATTAGAGTTAAATTTGAAAAACTTTACACATGTAAAATGAACAGTAATGCTTCATCTTTCTTTTTAAAATTAAAGTTATATACAACCGTAGAGTTTTTTCTCCAAATTTATTTGCTACAAAAAGGATCCTACCTTAATCTTTCCTAATGATTTCAAAATTCCATTAAATGGTAATCAGATACAAAAGGAAAAAAAATAATGAACGTATAAATATAAATGGTTACTTGCTATATTTTCAAGAACTTAAATGACAATGAAAAATTAAGTTATTAGATTAATAACATTTTAATCGATGAGAAATGTGGAGAATGTGTACATTTACGACGATTATAAGTAGAACCTACCAAATAATTCCCGGAAGCGGCGCCTATTGTTTGAAATAGTAATCGTGACAGAGAAATAATAGTTTCATAATTTAGTAGCATCTATGTATGACTTTAAAATATAGCTGGGATCACTTTCTTGTTTTCTTTCCTGTCGTAACAACAAGCAGTTTGTGGATCGTGTATCAAGCTCTTCCCATAGGTGCTCAATAGGATTCAAGTCCGCAGATTGCGAAGGCCTTTCATGTAAACGAATTTTTTTGGATATTAACAACTGCTTGACAAGTCCAGACGTGTGCTTTGGGTCATTGTCTTGTTGAAAGACATTCTCGTTGCATTTTATTTTCGTCAAATGGCTGCATTTGTTCTGCCAAATATCTCTGTAGCAATTTTTTGTTCAAGACGCCTTCGATCAATGTTCATGATCCCCATACCATGACACTGCTTCCTCCGTGTTTGACAGTTGGAAATTGGTAACGAGGATTGTTTCTTTGGCCTTCTGGGCATCGAACAGACTTAATGCCATCACAACCAATAACTAAATTTCAATTCATCACTTCAAATAATTTTAGCCCAGTCGATAGTTGTTGTGTTTTCGTACAAACTTTAATAGGGCCAAATCAGGGACTTTTTGGAAGGTCATCGTCACGCCACATAGGCGGCGTTTCGTAGCCGTAACGGTGACATTAACATTGTGATATGTTCGCATTTCTTGACTGAGTTCAGTAGCAGATAGCTGAGAGTTTGAGGTGGACAGTCTTTAAAGATTTGCCCTGCCGTGATGTCCTGACGGACATTTTCTCTATGGAGATATTGACAATGCCATCTCCACAAATTACGGCCCCTTCATCTACAGACTAGATTTTCAAGGGAAAAAAAGGCATAAAAATATGTTTCCAATCAAACAAGTCGTGCAAACGATTCTTCGAAACATACAATGGTCCCGAGAAGAATACCTTTAATAGAAGTGGCATTTATAAATTGAAATGCGGAACTTGCGATAAATATCGAGTTATCCGAGTTTTGTAGCTCGGGTGACAGTGCCTCTGGCCTTGAAACTGTGACACGCCCCCCTATCTCATTAATATGTAAGGACCCGATCCCACTCTCAAAGGGTTAAAGTCTTACTGGGGCGTGTGACAACAGAGTTCGGGACTGATATGAGAGGTGTGGCAAATAATTGTACAAATCACCCAGGTAGTTGACCAAGTTTAAATTTAATATAATTTATTTCATTAAGATTAATCAGCTCAATCTCGAAGATATAAAACAGAAAAGAAATAAACTACATGGAGTCAAAACGTTAATTTTTGTATAATACTTAGTCTATGGTCTGTTACTCCGGATGAACTACAGTAAGCGCGATACACTAAAGGGGCCCCTTAGCCATTGCGCGTTTACTGTTTAAGCGCCCCTTGGCGCGCGAGACCCATGCTGTCCCTTACACTTCCATAAATAATATGCATAATCAATGCGGTTACGCACAGAGCATACGTTTAACCGGTACTTCACCCAGAAATAAGCAATTCTTAATCAGTGTATGTTTAAGCATTTACATACCGGGTCTGCAACGGAACGTCGACTCCATATAAACAGGGCTGTGGCGTGACGCCGGAGAGCGTCGTGTGATTCCTTTATAGGTTTTTGTCTCTACGAAGAGCGACAAGGGGGGAGAATCACGGAAACCCCCACCTACGACTCCCGTGCAGTTAGCTACCGGTCTATAGTAGACGCTATCGGGCCCTTATCTTCCGAATTGCCTCCTACTCACATTAATGAGAAGCACGTATGAGGATTCGAAGCGCCCACACACACTATCATTGCTTTCGCTACCCCCAGACGATAGTACTTGGGTTAGAACGTATCCCGCATCACTATTAATAATTAACTTAATTAGTTGTAATAGCTGTCAATTCTACTGGTCATATAAGTTCAATTTTTACATTAAGAATATACACTTTACGATCAGTCTGTTGTCCACTAGGGTCGTGTTCATAACCGTCAAAGGAAGATAGCGGTGATGCCTATCAATGTACTTGATTTACCTTCCGGCTCTTATTACTTGTTTTTTCTCACTTCGCCGCATAATTGAACGCTGCCATGTGATCGCTATGATCGGCATCTAAAGGAAGAAAACTTAAAAATCCATCATAAAAACGGTTTCACCACACAAACAAGATGCAATACTCATCCTTGGAGATCCCACGCTCGCCTTGCAAGAAACAATCTCTTGTTAAAGGTGCCATGAAACTCGCCAAAAGAAAATCACGACGTAAAAGTTCATACGTCCATTCTCAACAAACTTTTCCATGTCTATCTCAAAGCAACACCCGCTTCAAGCTTCCAATTTTCAACAAGCAACTCGTCATCAAACAAAAAAACAATCGTCGGATGGTTAACATTCTCATCTTCCTCGAAATCGCTCTCAACAATCATAAAACAAAACAATTAATCCTTCTGTTGCGTTTCGCTGGCAGCGCAAACGGAATGGATTTAAAGAAAAATAACAAAATATGATGAACAATTTCCTTTTATAACAAAAATTAATATTCTTCATTAAAACAAAACTGTATATTCATAAAAAAAATATCCATTATTTACCCGACATTGAGCTGATGTACCGCAATTATTAATAATTAACATATATTAATTAATTCCCCAAAAAGAATACTAATCTAAAAAAAAATGCAAATAATATTATAATATTATCTTTCCCTATATTACGTATGCTTAAAAAAAAATACGCGAGCAACACGTGACTTGTCACAAAACGTTGATAAAGTTCAGTAACTGCTCGATGAGTTCCTCCTTTTTGTACATCATCAACAATTAATTTATTTACAGGAGATAGCAAATAACTGCGATTCATCTTTTTGTACTGTAAATTACTTATACTGTAAAGTTAAACGAATATTATCCATTCTTAATGAGTAGTGAATGAACAATCATGCTCATATACATGAACATCATGAGAGAAAACTACTTTAAATAAGCAAATGTCTAATGGTCTAACCATTAGTGATGTTTGTCCTTTGATACCCCTATAGTTAAAGTGAACTATTCTAAAGTTACATTTTATTAGCTCATAAATTGATAAGCATAAAGAGGCAAACACCTTCGGTCGTTTATTTAAAAGGCTAGTGTAAATCGCTGTCATAGATAATGTCTCTGCTTCGGAAAGCATACCGCGACAAGGCAATGAAAAATTCAATGGGCTCTTTGATGAACAAAGATCCATTTTTGTAACGATGACGATAATTAACGCCCAGTGGAATACAGTAAAAAAAAAATGTTGACGAATGGCGAAAAGCAAATGGCTCAAAACTAAACTATAAATTTTCTTCATTGAAAAACTGGAAAGCGCGTTTGGAAAGTTATATAGCAGTAATTTTAAGAACCGGTTCGATGGCCGAGGGCACAGGGCTTATCACTTTGGAGACTACGGAAAAATCAGCGAGTCGCGGCTTCTGATCCCGCTGGGGGCATATGTTTGTATATGTTCTCTATTAACATGCGGAAGGAAAAGGAAATCGCTATATTTAACCATCCCAATACTACCAGCAATGGAAATTACTAACAGACAGATAGATGATGTTAAAGGTAAAATTTATGGTTAAAACGAAAGATGAAGATATTAATAATCGCTTATCATATATAAAAATTTTCATTTCGAACTGAATAAAAATATCCGTAAAAATGCCACTCTCTCCTTGAGATCAGAGGAGACGCCATTTTCCTAGTCCTTGCGACGTCACAAGGGATGAAGGACTTCGGAATCATGAATCGCAGTGTCGAAATTTCTATTAGTTGGTATATTTAGGTACACCCAAACACAGAACAGTTTTGCAAGCGTTCTGCACGGAAAAAAGATTAGCGAAGTCTTGCGATATGCAGGGTGATTCAAAATTTAATGTACAAATTTTTAGGGGAGGTACAGGGTGATTCAGTCAATTTCTGACCATTTCAGTAATATGATTTATTGACCCATTAATGTTTACAAACTTAGCATTTCAGTATGATATTTTAGGTAGTACGGAGTTTTTATTCCCGTGGAAAAGTCTTGATGATATGCTCAATGTGGCCACCACGAACGTTTTGAACTGCTCGCAGCCGAATGGTGAAGTTGTTCATAACTCTATCCAGGATTTCTGCATCCACAAGGGTGCAGCAGTCGACGATGCTTTGTCACAGCTGGTCTAGGGTTCTTGGTGCTGTAGTGAACACACTGTCTTTAAGGAACCCCCAGAGATAAAATCACATGGGTTTAGGTCAGGACTCGTAGGGGGGCAAAGAAAGCCACCCCCGAATCGATCTGGAAACCTGTTTGAAATGACACGATTTCCAAATATCTGATTGAGAAAGTCTAGCACTTCATTAGTGGTGTGAGGCCTAGCCCCATCCTGTTGAAACCATTGACGTCGAAGCGGTATACGCCTCCTGGTGCGTCTCGACACCTATTCTCCTTCCGGAACTTTCTTTGCACGGTTACAGGTGATTTGTCTCGAAATACCATTCGACAACCTTGCATTTCTGCTCTGTTGATAAAGCGGGCGCCATTTTTCAACAATACGATTTTCATGCAGTGCCGTTGCAACAATACAAACTCCAACTATTTAGAAATTCGATATGGCGCTCATATTTTTTCAACTGTTTATCCTTAATGCACGTCATTCGAGTGAAATGGTCAGAAATTGACAGAATCACCCATTCTACAGATTCTACAATATCTAGGATAATAAAATTTGGGGGTATAATAGGGTGCATAAAACTGTGTATACCGTTAAAATTTGATCGAATTCCAACGTTTAGTTTCCGAATTACGCGTTCAACATTGTGACTGTGCTCACATGCGAGTACTAATCAGCACGTTTTAGAATGTTGACTACGTAGAACCTGAGTTATTAAGTTGTTGCTTTTAGTGGCGGCATTTTTATTTCTGTTCATATCTCAGTTATCGTTCAAATTCGATCATATGAACTTTTTTTTGCTTAGAATCACCCATACTACCTCCCCTAAAAATTTGTACATTGAATTTTGAATCACTCTGTATAGAGTCGTTCGAGACTAGAATCAAAAGTACTTCTTTTGGCGACGAAATTACCGGCATGTTTTTGCGATCGAAAATGACGTCACATTCCGCTGATTTCCTACGAGGGAAGGAACATCGAGCACATTTTCAATATTCCTAAATTTCTAAATCGAAAAATTTTGAGTGATAAATAGTTCATTACCCTTACTTAATGTTTGGATGCAAAAAATGGAGTCGAAATATTACCTATAAGAGAAATAAATGTCCTTCATTTTGATACCACTTTCATTATTTAATTTTGTCGAAAATTTATTTTATTCGATTGGAGACCTTACGTACCTCTGACGGCCATTATATACCTGAGAGCGTAATATGACTAACTTCATCTCAATTAAAGTTCAAGTGCTTTTTTTTCTGTGGCCCACAAAGTCTTTCCTGTGGTCCCCGGGAGATGAAAGGTGGAAAACCAGTGCTATATTTTTGATATGAAAATGACTAACAATGTAAGAGTGACTTGAACATTTAAATCAAGTGATTTTTCGCCGAGTGCTTTTCTCACTTTTGTCGACAAGGCGAACATTTTCTAGTACAGCTTCTTGATCATATTGCAGAATATTAGTTTATATCTTTTTATAAGAAAACATCTTAGAAAACTGCAGACACCTAAAAAATTTTTTTCCTTTAAACAAGAAATATTGTCATCATCGGAAATTATTTTATGCATTTGCTGCAATATTTCAGGTATTGTTTCGAAGTTTAAGCACTAAAGTAGTTCATTAAGGAATTTAGGTATTAAGGAATTAAGCATTAAAGCAAACGATAAGTGCTTTTATGATGTTCTCCCATACTCTGGAGAGAAGCAAACCTACACGATTATAGCAGGCGCATTCAAATAATTTCTTTAAAATCCACTGCATTTAATAAAGAAGAGTTTAAAATAAATTTAATAAAACAACAATATCAACTCATTAAACTTGCCTAAAGCAATGTAAAACTGGAATAATTGCTAATGCAGCAGATCCTGACTAAACAATCTTAAATCAAAAGCCTCATTTCAAAAATCATTAAAGTTATGAACCACCTTATGATATTTTCAAGCATAAAATACTTCGAGTATAAATTTATTTATAATTGAAAGGCATTAGCGTAAATTTGTAATAATGAATTTAAAGAATTGTAGTTTATGAAAAAAGCCGCACAATATCAGCTCTAGAGTGAACAAGGCATTTAAGACTCCAGAGAGCTTTATAGTTGATATTCCAGTTTCCATGCTGGCATCTAGCTTAGTTTCTTTAATAGTTAGGCCTAGCAGAGAGTTATACATGATTTCTTAGCAGCTACACAACCTTAGCGCCAATTAGAAAGAAGCCACATGTACAAGTATATAGGCTGGGCTGTTAGGACATGTGAAACGTAGACAAAGCATAGACTGGCCAGATAGAGAATCGCGGAAACGCGGTAGATTTGGATTCCAGCCGACTGAATTACGAGACATCTAAAGTATATGACGAGAATAATAAAAGAGAAACTGTTTTAGAAATGAAGACGATACAGTGGAACCTCCCATAGCGGACACCTGCTAATAGAGAACACCTCTAATTAAGGGACAGTTTAACAAATTCCATTCCCTTTGATGTCCGCTACGATATTTAGCGTACAAAATTTATAGTCCCATTGGTGTCTGCTATTTGGAGGTTTCACTGTAACAGTAGTGTTATTGAAATTGTTGACGATCATTAACTGACATTCATGATGTGATGAAGGCGAAGCAAAATTAATCAAAGTGAAAACAAAGTGGAAGTAAACTTAAGAAATTATAAATGGAAACTGGAAATGACACTCCAATCGCAAGGAAGCAACATTATCAGAAAAAATGGAAGGAAAAAGTTCCAGTTTTTTTTTCTGATAATGTCTTTTCTTGTGATTGGAGTGTCATCTCCAGTTTCCATTTATAATTTTTTATGTGTGCTCATCAATTTTTCTGATGGTTTGGATGGGAGGAATTGCCGACTTGCGAGCTGGGTGTCCTTCCTATCATTGGGCCTCCATCTTAATTACCTGGTAGTCTTTAAAAAACACCTTGCTCTACCGAGTTCGCGATTGCCCAATTGGTGGAGGCAATGACCGTGATACTCCTGGTTCGAGTCCGGGTCGTGGAATTTTTCCTTCCATTTTTTCTGATAATGAAAGTAAACTTGTTCAAAATTCGCTCAAATGCACATGCCTTTATTCGTTTTCCTTAATGGAAGTTATATAGTATTGAATAATCGAAATGCTGAGTATCCCTTCTATTTATTAGTTAGCCAGCAATCTGAATTTTCCAATGTGAATTTTGAAATGACATTGTAAAACTAAACCGGCTTCATATCTTAATACTAAACATTAAAACCAAAATTTCCTATTTCTTTCCAATACCTTTCCAATTATCTTTTTTCTCTTGCAAGAAAATTAAGTTTATCCTAAAGCTTGTTCAGAAAATGATATTACTTGAAAGAATGGAAAGAAAAATTCTGCGACTTGGATTCGAACCAGGAATTTTTCTTTCCATTTTTTCAAGTAATATCATTTCCTGGTGTTTAGAGTGTCAGCTCCAGTTTCTATTCATTATTTATTATGTGCTTGCTCAGTAGTTGAACGAAAATCGGGTAGAGGATGATAAATTGGTTATTTATAACTAAATTTGAGTATGATTTAAAAAGCAGATATTAGGAGCTCAAAGTAAAAATGGCCATCGGTAAAATGTACGTAAAAAATGAATAAAAGCGTGAACCACAGTATTGAATCAATCGCCTTGTAATGAATCCACAGTCCAATGAATCAAGAAAAACATCAAGATAAAGATCGCCTTGTAAAAAATTGAAAGCAAACATTAAATGCTATAAAATGAAGAGAATTTCCACGAAAATTTGAACGCTGAATAAAAATCAAATTTGTTTCTAAGTGAAAGCAAAGTTTTATATTCTAATATTTCATGCTTATTTCTAGTAGAAAGTTACAGTAGAAGCGAACTGTGGCAGTTAAACTAAGTTTCCTTGATTCCATAAAGAGTTTAGAGAGACAAGAATAAGCTAATTAAAAGTTAAAGCAGTTGCATTTACCCTTTAATGAGAATATGCATTTACCCAGTACAATGATGTCATAAACATCTGTCTCTTTAAAGTCGCTATTTGTTGTCCCCGCCAAAGTGAAGTGCCACAACCCTTGGTGTCATCTTTGTAGCCTCCACTTATAGCCCCCACTTACCCTCAAAGCGGCTAAATATCAAGGTTTACAATAATTTCAAAATAGCACATTAAAATTTTTCAGCTTTTTTTCCAACAGTGACAAAATCTCTTTAAAAAATTAACTTTAAAAATTTTTCTTTTTTTTTTTTTTTTGTGTTTGAGATTAAATTTTATAGTCATGAAGTTTTTATTTGTTATTAAAACAAGAGGGCAAAATTAATGTTCTTTTCAACCTAAGTATCATTCAGAACACGATAGTTTCCTCTGCTTGATGCAGAATATGAGAAACCACAACGATAATAAGATCTAAAATGTAACCACACGTTTGTATCGCATCAAAAAAAATTTGACAAGATTGTCGGGTTTCTTTTAAAGCAAGATTATTTTTATTAAAAAATTAATTAAATTTTTGAAGATATTTTGACTTAAACTTTAAAGAAATAGTTTCAAAATACAGCACTTACAATTTGTTTTTGAAACATTTTTATGAAAATCGATCTAAGAGCTCATGAAAATTTCCAAGCCTTAAATAAAAATTTTACTATGCCAATAGACAGCTTATTATTAATCAGCTCTGTTATTTTTTTGAATATTATGTTTCAAGAGTTATACTCCTTGTTCGATCTCAGGTCGCAGATTTTTTTTTTTCAGTTTCTTCTCTTTAAAAAAATCTAGTCAGTACATTTTCATACAATTTCATTTATTCCACGTAAATATTTGTTTTATAGTTTTAATGTAATACGTTATATATTACACATTTTATAAACATTTAAGGGTTTGTATACCTGGAATGTATTAATCTAATATACTTTTTTCATATAGCAAAAATTAATTATTTTTTGAACAGCCTTCTGAAACGAATTAAATCGAAAACTAAGGTTCCACCATATTATTTTTCTATTTATTTTTTTATCTTAAATTTATTTTTTTCTTTCATGTTGAAAAATTTAATGAAACTTTTTCATATTTAAAAAAAACCCCTTGTCATTAACGATTTTAAGTGTACATGAATTTCGTTGCTTCCCCACTGCTGCATTGACTTTTACATTATCATTTTCACTAATTAACATGGTTTACCATTTATTTTTTTCTATATCATTCAGTTTTGACTTCTCAAATCTGCCTATTGCTTCAGAACTTTCTGATAAGTCATCCGCAGAATTTAATTTACTTACTTACTTACTTTTCAAACCCGCTTATCCGTTAGGGTCGCGGGGGCAGCAGTCCTATGGAATTTAATTTCAACAATTATATTTTCTGACTATAGCATTAATTATAAATTATGAAGCTTTTCTTCGCCGGTAATACTTCTGAACTATTACTTAAATTACAAACCAGAGAAGTCAGGTTTTTCCCATCACGTTGTGAAGATAGGACACTGCGCCCGTAGTACATTTTGTCCATGACTAAATTTTCTTGAATCCCTGGAGCTCTAAAAAATTCCACCAGAAAAATTAATGAATTTAGACTTTGGACTTAACACAATGGAACAATATATTAAAATTCCTTAAATAACAATTCTCCCTATTGTTCCCTTTCTGTATACAAGGTGTCCCAAAAAGGTCGTTTACAAACTTTACGTGCTGGTCTGTCAGACAATGACGAACAAGTTTTATCTAGGAAGTTGTGTCCGAAAATCAAACGGTGAGGTGCTACAACAACGTGACCGACACAAAAAAAAGTTAACATAACCATTTCCATCCACGCCCCGAAAAGCGTAATCCATATCGACAAATTCTTCATTACTGATCCGATGCATCCTGCTCCTGCAACGTTCTCGCCTGAAATGATTCTCCTTTCCTCTCTCTCTAATATGCCTGCAAATATCGCCCTCTAGTGGTGGCTGTTCACGTTTTCGGATACAACTTCCTATGTAAAACCTGTCCGTCATGGTCTGACAGACAAGCACGTAAAGTATGGAAATGACCTTTTGGGACACCCTGTTACATACTCGATGTAAACTTTGTAATCCGACCCATACTGGACGAAGGTTGCGTTGCAACCGAATTGTATACTACGTACATGGCTGAATAAACTTCTTTGTGGAAAGGTGGCGTATCATTTACTACTATCTTCCTCTGAGAAACGATAGTAAGTACCCAGTGTCTTTTAAGCTTTTTACTATTCATTATTATTTAGTGTAAGAATATCAGAATTCAAATGAAAACGCCAAAACGACAGAGAATTCAGTGACTGAAAACTGATCAAAGAAAGAAGCTTTAATTTCCTCGTTTGAAGATGAGGCAACATTGATCGCGTATAAATTTTGTTATTTACACAAGAAAGATGAAATTTTTATTTCTCCCGCCATAAATTAACAGATCGAAGGAAATGGATAAATCACATAGGAATATACATAAAGACGATGATTATAAATAAAAAAAAAAAACGAATATAAGCAGTGCATCGTTCCCGTTATTATTTTCGTTCCGGTTTTGTTCCGGTAATCAAGATGGAACAGATTCGAATGATATTTTTTCGCTCCAGCGTTAATTTAATATCCACAAAAAGATCTGTCATGGAAAATAAGCAATTTTTAATGCACAACTAGATGATATCCCCGACGTTGCTCGGGCTCTTTTTATTGGTGAAATTTTGCAATATCTGAAAATTAATATACAAGATTGATTGAGAACCGAACCCCTGCCCACCTAGTCCAGAGGACCATAAGGCAAAAAATACGAATATACGCTAAATAATAAGTATATTCAGTAAATATGAACACTTTTTTCGAGAATTAATAAAAGCTTAGAATTAATACAGTAAAAATCCATATTGAAAAACCGAAAAGAATTCTCTTAAAATTCTCCCAATGGATGCCCTCTCTAACTATTGCACATCTAGCCTAAATAATTTCTTGGCCACATACTGTAAAAACCTTGAGTAAAGGCCGGGTATTCAAATAAACGCCGGTCTCGAATAAAGGCCGTGTGGTGTCTTAAAAATAGATTAAACGCCGGGTCTCAAATAAACTCCGGGTCTGATTGTTTTTCGGGTTAATCCTGTACAAATTCCGGCGGTAATCATATAAATTCCGGCGTTTTTTGTTCCCATTTCTTGTGAATAGCTCTTAAAGCCGGATCTCAAATAAACGCCGGGTCTTAAATAAACGCCGGGTCTCGATTAATCGCCGGGGGGGGGACTCAGAACCATTGTGACAAATAGATGCCCGGGCCTCTATTCGAGGTTTTACGGTAATCTAACTTTAGATATACACTCGCCTTGCTGCGGTGAACTTCGACGATACAACGGATACTCCTTATTCACCCGTTATTGTTTGCTCTACCAGGGTTCTAGGATATTTTTAGAGCACTGACCATCTTGTAGTGGCCGACTCTTCTTCATCAGGTTTTCGATAGGCGGCTTCAATTTCTTCCATGGAGCTTGCTTTTTCTCTTGTTGGATGACAGTGGATATACATGATCGTTTGTGCCTGTTCTCTGCAATTACAGCAATCTGAGTAGAGTCATTCACTACTTGGTAATCTGCTGTTGCAATTCGCACTCTGTTCACTATTTCTTGAAGCAAAACTTGGTCATTCATCACTTGATGTGGTCTAGCAGTCGCCGTTTCTTCAGTTGACACGCCTGGATCGTCGACGGCTGCCTGGAAATTTTGATGATCACTGGGTCATTCACCACTCGCTCAGTTACAGCAGTGCGCTGGTGAAACCGATACAGCGTCGAACAAGGGACTGCTTCCTCTACCGCCTTTCCGCTGTTTCTTAATAGTCCACTAACTCTCCATTATCTCTAGTTATGCTCATTTAAAAAATTTTCAAGAAAACGTTAAGTTCTAATAACTATCAATTCTATGTATTTTTACAAATTCCGACTTCTTCTCACTTATTCAACCATTACGCGAAAGTTGAAATTATGATCAGAAAAATAGAAAGCCCGAAGAACATTGCATTTTACTAGGAAGCCATCAATTTCATTTGCTGGCAAGTTGGAGCGGAGTTCAGGCTATAAACTAATTTAACATGGATTTTTCACATAATAATTTAATATATTCAACCTTTATAATTTCATCACTTCACCAACAGTTCCGTTGCACAATCTTTTTAACGTCCATAGGTTTTGACGGAGCATTACCTTGCAACCTTTTGCCAACTGCAGATAAGAAGGAGCGTCAGATGATGCCTCCCGAGCAGCGTTGTTATTGTGTACAGCAGCAATAAATGTAACAGGTACACCTAAGTTACGAAGGAATGATTCGTTGTGTTCAGAAATTTTCTTATTGCGAGACATCAATGTAATGGCGTTAGAAAAATGGGCTTTCTCGTTAAGATTGTAACTTACAAATCTAGATTTTAACAGAAGAAAGTCACTTTCACTTTCACTTCACCAATTGCGAGACGATTGAGTAGTTCACGAAAAGGTGGCTGGTTTTCACCTACTTGACGCATAATTGTTGTTAAATGAAATAATTTTTTCAATTTTTGGTAGGCCAATTTTCCTTGGACAGCAAAAGTAGACGATGGGTTCGGTTGCTTATACATAGGTGTATCACCAACAGGAAGCAACTGATTAAAGTCTCCCGAAAACAGCAATGCATATCCGCCAAGAATTTCATGTTGTTTTTCTGGATTTGCTTGACGAAGTCGGTTGTCTGTTTTGCCCAGAAAGTTCAGTCCAAGCATTCAGAATTCGCCAACAACAATTAGCTTTACTGACTGCATTGACAATTGAAATTCGCTTTCGGCTTCACCACATAGCATGAACATCACGGACCTCATCACGGAGCTCAACCTGAACGTTTGTTATTCTTCAACGACATCACATATGTCCTGTTTTTTTAAATACAAACCACCTTCAAGCATCACACCAACTGTGCGCGAGATTTGGCTACCATTGCTTTAGTGGTTCTGACGTGATGACGTTACAATGGTGAATGAAAATAAGAGGGAGGTATTCGACTTAATCATGTGTCCTTAAAATATTTTTGTTAATGAAATTTACATTACCGTAAAACAATCATTATATTAATGGGAAAAATGATCAGTCTTGAGATTAATTTACATGTCTTAATGGAGGTTATACAGGATGAGTCAAAAGTCGTTGGACACCTTCCTCTCTTGGATACCAATGTAGTTACGCAAATTCCAATACAGGGAATGAATAGGAACTTGAGGGTGCTCTATCTGATGGTGCACCTTTCATCATCTTAAATATGCAAATTAGGACGCATCCAAATTCTATCTCGAAAACTGTAAGAGATACACAAAAATTCCAATTGCACATTTGTTCAACAGCAAATTCCAAACAAGACAAAGTTCACCAAAATCCGATGAGCGGATCACCCACAATCCTCATTGAAAACTCTACAACAGGGAAGTTGGCTTTTCTACTGTTTGTTGCTTACAAACAGTAATCTGATACAAAGTAAGTCAATCCAGCCGGCTCGGCGGTCGAAAGGGTTAAGGCACAGTCTTTCCGCTCTCGACACCAGCGAGTCGCGGGTTCGAATCCCGCCGAGGGCATGGATGTTTGTGTTTGTCCCGTTCATAATCGTTCTTTCATCATCATTGGGAATAGTACAATAGACCTGAGGTAGCAGCGTTTGGTTCTTTGACAACCACCCCTTTAAAATTCATTACTCATTTCATCAATCCAGATAAGTGTTCAATGTGATGTCTACTTGCACCATAGCATAATTCCGTACGACATTTCAACGATGCCTGGTTGTTGCATGATAATTTTGCCTCGCCTCACCAAAGCAGAGTACCATGTTGATCATTTCATGATTAGTGTACTGTGCTATCTTGCTTTGGTCTGATTTTTTCTCAGCTTCTACATGCCTTTTTATACCAATTGCACAGAAAAATGGTGACTTTATGGTAAATTGTGAAACTTTGCAGAACAGGATGAAATAATTTGCAGAGCTTGCAATGAGGATTGTGGGTGATCCGCTCATCGTATTTTGTTGAATTTTCTTTTTTGTTTGGAATTTGCTGTTGAACAAATGTGCATTGGAATTTTTTGTGTATCTCTTACGGTTTTTGAGATAGAATTTGGATGTGTCCTAATTTGCATATTTGAGATGATGAAAGGTGTTCCATCAGATAGAGCACCCTCAAGTTCCTATTCATTCCCTGTAGTGTAATTTGCGTAACTACATTGGTATCCAAGAGAGGAAGGTGTCCAACGACTTTTGACTCACCCTGTATGTAGCTATTTGATTGGTTGAACCTGGTACTTTTTCTCTATTTCTCATATTTATTATCATATGTAGTTGATCGGTTGGAGCATATCTTCGCTAACTTTCTTCTCACGTAATCACAAACGTTCAAAACATTCTACTGAGCATGACTGTGAATTGTTTGGCATTTGCGACCCATTGTAGAGCCTGCTTCCACCATCGCAGATGCTGCAATGAATAACTTTCCCTTTTCACAAGGCGAGACCGCCCTGCATGAAATGATTACTTGTGCAGTCGCTCGACATTTAAAATCCATAAGTGAACGATTATGATTGGCGCCTTCTTTCGTTGCACAAGTTATAACTTTCTTCGAATGTTATTGAAATTCAATTTTTGACCAAGTTTGGAAGTTGAAAATTTTTAAATTAATAGGTAGTGGTCTCTATGAAGATCTATTTCAACAATGCTGATGGAGCGACTCAGTCATGGGAAAAGAAAACTTTGGTTCAAAAATATCTAATTGTATACGGAATCAACTTTTTGTAAAATGAATTCGTTAGTAAAGGCATAAAAAATAATTTCATTTAGCTACTACTGATTATCTTTAATCAATAAGATAAGAGGAACTACATGATAAATGAGTACAGACCAGCTTATGATTTTAATGCAAGTGATAAAATATGTAAATGAATATTTTCTAATAAAGAAAATACTCTACCGTTACCAAAGAAAATCACAAATTCGCCTTGTGGTTTGAAACGATAACATTTGAGTTTGAATAACTCATTAAATTTGCCCTGTTATAAAGACTGAATTTGACCATTTTAATATTTTAATTTCGTGGTAGGAAATTGTTCTTGTCTTACTCTGGTAGAGCAATAAAAATATTTTATAATCTCTGGAAACGAAGAAAACACTTAAAACTTTTCAATAGTGCATGAAGCTGAAGTTTATTTTACTTACCCTGTGAGATATTGTTGTTAGTACTTTTGTTCAAAGCAGCCTCGTCCCGCTTAGCAAACGCGGAAGTAAAACACCGGAAGAGGTTAGTTTCCCTTTACTAAGAGCAGAAAACAGTCATTCAAAATATCAACTCTGTTGGAGAGAAAGATGAAAGGCGATCGGTCAAGGAAATCAATAACGCAACACTTGAAACGCGCCTTTCTTTACAATATTATACAGGAATATCGTGTGGTGAAAATGAATCGCGATGAAGGACAACTTCAGCACGTTGAATTATGTTGACAAAGTCACCTTTTATGGGCGACGAAAAATAAAATAAAAATTAAAAAACTACTATAAAAATTGACTGAAGTGCTATGTAAACGCCACGTTATTAGCTACATAGAATAATTAAAAATATCCCCCTCCCCTGTTACCTTACAAAAATTAAACGTTAAAATCGACATGCTTACAAATCTTGTAATAAATTTAAATTATTTAAAAACCTATATTTTATTTTTAATCTATGGATTAGGCAATGATGATGTAATCATATTTACTGTCAAATGGTTGCTGAAAAACTGAAACTAAATCCAAAAAGCGATAACGGGGCATTTACTAGAAAGGTAAATAAGTGTAAATTAAAAAGTCGCCCGTTTCAAGTATTCACCTGAAATGTCCTATTAATATTTAAAACGCACCTCTTTTTTTTTTTAGCTTTACATTGTCTAATATACGTACTTGCATAATCTACTTGAAAAAAGGGGGAAGTACACTTTATTACATTTCCTCTAGATCGTCGTTGTTGTTTTTGTAATCGGATAATGGAGAGGCGATCATAATTGATTGGCTTGATCAGAGCACTTTGTGATTGATCGATATGCGTTGAGTGACAGAACGCTCTAACTGGGTAATAATGATTATGAACCCTTCGATAAATTCTATGAAGTATTTATATTGGTTACCAAGTCACTCCTAGCTAGTTGCTTTATATTCAATGAGAAGGTTATAGCGTGACAAACATGACCAGTAAGATATATGTTAAGCTTATTTTAAATTAATGTCTTAGCCTCATCGCATCGAATTGCCTATGACAAATAATTAAAATTTATTAGATATTATTCTTTTAGATTATCAGATTTCAAAGTTGATGATATATATCGTAATTTATTCGAATATACGAGGCGATTCAGAACTTATGTTACAGACTTAGCGCCCTTAGACTACCACTCTTTGGTCCCATAAACAGATTTCTGAGTGGTCAGAGATTTGAGACTGACGAGGAACTCAAATCTGCCGTGCGGCATTGGCAGTATTCACAGCCGACGGAGTTCTATGAGCGGGGTATTCTGAAAATGGTGCAGCGTAGGAATAAATGCCTAAATCGTCAAGGTTCCTATGTGGAAAAGTAGATAAAGACGTGTAGTTGTTTACCTGTGTTGTTTGTAATTTTCTTTGAAAAAAATAAATGGCGTTACTTCAGGGAAGTTAAGCAACATCAGGCACGGCTAATCACTGGATGGGCGACCATCGTGAGATACGATCTTCACCCCCCCCCCCCCCCCCCCCGGGTGGGGGGCCATCGGGGGGATAGGATCTCCCCCCCCCCCCCCCACTGGATGGGCAACCATCAGCGGGTGGGGGGGTGCTCGGCTGCTGCGACCATCTTACAGCACTCGTTAATCCAGGTCCATCCATGGACCCAATTCGTCGGCCTCTAGAGGTCCTGGATGGACGTACTGGATTACAATCAATAAATAAAAAAAATAAATAAATAAATAAAAACTTTCTGATATCTCCTCGTACAGCGAAAGATTTTCAGAGGGGGAAACTAACGGGGAGTCTCGCTGTTTTTATTCTCTTTTAATTAATTCACAACTTCTTTTTCCCCTTTATTTCTCTCTTTCTTTTTCTCTGTGCTTCGTTCAACTTTTCAAATCTTCCAATCAATTTTTCACCCACTTACATTTGTTCAAATAACTCTAAATTTGGCACACAGACTCATTTCCGGTGCAATTCAGTATAAAAATTTTCAAAATTCGAATTCTTGAGAAGGGTTAAAACTGATTTTCATTTATTTACATTCCGGATAGGGAATTGGGCCACTTCGTCAGATTTAATTTAACCCGGAGTGGGCCACCTATTCAAGTTTCTTCATTTTCGCAAAAGCATGGATTGAAAATTGATTACAAATCTAAGATTAAGAAGAAGAAAATAAAAAAGTATACAAAAAATATTTTCAAGCACACATATTTTAAAGTGAAAAAAGGAAAAAATAATTTTTTGGCGTTTCTCATTTAAATAGGAATTTATAAAATTAAAAAAAATAAAAGTGTGGCGGTTGCGTTTAATATTTTCTAAACTATTTTTTAATATTTTATACTAGAGTATAGTGAAAAACTAAATTCATCGTTTAGTTAAATGTACAGTATATTTCCATCAGAGCAACATCATAGGAATGAACACTTTAAGATTAAATGCGACGTCACACTTTAACCTTTTTATACTTTTATGAATTCCTAGTATTTAAATGAGAGACAGCAAATAATATTTTTTACTTTTTGGTGCTCTTTTTTCTTTATCAGCTTAACAAGTTGCTTTTCACATTTTTAATTGGTGTTTGATATATTTTTGCTAATAATACTGGAGATTGAATACGAGATGGCTCGTAATACAAGATGGTAATTGTCATGCTTTCCGATAATTTCAAAGTAAAATTATTTTCAATTTCCCATTTGATAACAATTTACAAATTATTATCAATAATTTCAAAAAATTATTTTTAATTTAAAATTACAAAAAAGTTATTGCAATTTACCTTGAAAGTGTTCATAAAATTTACATACATCATCTAAATATTTATTCATTCTTTTTGTGTGTTGCTAGGGCAACTTTTCCTTTTATAAAGATATTTAAAAAAAATCAACAAAATCTTATAGAAACAAGAATATTCCAAAGTATTTGAAATTAATCGTACGACAGCCTAATTATTTTAGCGAAACAAGAGCTTCTTTTCAATCCAAATATAATCCAATAGCCTTGATACAATATCGAAAATATATTGGCATAATTATCTTGAATAATCCATTGATTTCCGACCTTGTTCTCCAAAAGAAATCAACTCCTGAAAAAACTTGCATCCTGCACCTGTACGGATTCACCAAGAGAAGACATGCTTAGTACCAACATGAAGAGTACCATTCACTCTCCTATTGCTGAAAAATTTATAGGAAACAAAAAGCTCTGGGTTTCATCCGACATAATTTCTGCCACTTTTTTACTCCCAACCAAATAGTCCGAATGCAATATAAAAAAAGAGTCAATTGGCCAATATAATGCTTTACATTTAAGTTGTAAAGAAGAAGGTAATTATAAGAATAAAAAAGGACCAAACTCTTTTATTATAAACATATAAGGATTGAAAATTACACTGACCTGTTTTCCTGCTATTGAGACTTAATGGGATAGCAGTTTTGAATTCATGACGAATACGAAAACTGTAAAATAAAAATGCCTCTGGTTAAACTATAAAATTACTATGCACTAGATATTTTTAATTGAGTGAGAACAAATTAGGGGTGACATATATTTTAACAAGGCTATGTCTTCAAGATATTTGTTACGAGTGAATCATTACACTAATGAAGAATCCAAAGATGTGAGAGAAAGTTGATATGAGCTTTCATTAAGTCTGATTACGAACAAAGAGGAATTTTTCTGCATGGGTAGTAACAGATGATGAGACTTGGCGTCAACCAATTTTCAAGAAAGTTCTAGTGTTAGCTTTCATTCCTACAACGAATTTTAAAGATAAAGCCTTCGGGCAAATTGTAATTCAATTAAGTGAGTTGCTGGAAATCGATTTAACAAAGCATAAGAGCATTCAAAGTTTTATGTTGAATATAATAATTGCAGAAAGACGTGAATTATTATTAATAATATGTAACGTTGCAGTTTCTGGAATCTCATGCGTTTTATTCTTTATTAAATATACGTGTATGTGTTTTAAACTTTTCTTATTTATTTTCTTTCTCATGTAATTATTTATAAAAATTTCGATTTGTGTTCAGTTTAAATAATGTAAATGAATCACAGTACACGGAGGGAACAAGACAAATAATAGCGATGGGAAATTTTAATTGGCATGCAGAGTGAAACATAACCAGACCAAATTCATGTAATAAACAGGGGAACATTTAAGTTTCCTGCAATCGAGACCATGGAGGAAATCATTGACCTAACAAGGCCGAAGCAAGACAGATTGGACATTCTTTCGCTTAAATGAAAACAACCTTAGATTCTGAAAGACAACCGTATCAACGTTATACTGCGAGTATACCAATAAAACAGTGGCCGTCCAACTGAAGATTGTCTAGACGCTGAGTTTTTACATATCAACCGAAATGTAATATTAGATAGTTTGTGGCAGTGAATTTCCCCTTATCAAATACGGCGTTATGGCTATAATAATAATTATAACTATTATACCGGAAAAGTCATACGCGTAACAAAATCTACGTTAGTTATAAAAATAAGCCGATCTATTTACGTGATTGTGAATCTTGCCGATCTTGCTAAAAGAACCGGAATTTTTCGTACAAATCTAAACATTTTGATCTGCTAAAATGCCACCAAGACTAACGAGATTTAGATTTAGAAATGCAGAGCAATTAAGAGCCGTTGACAAATAATGAGGTTTGCACTGTTCAAAGAGGTTTTGACCCTGTTAAAGTTCGTGGAGCCTTTACACGAGACATGTTAAGACCTTTAGTGGATCTGGAGAGGATTTAAAACACTGCTTGCTATCAGAAAGTAGTTAATCCCTTCATAACTTTCACCATGCTGCAGGTCTATTTAAAGTTGAAATTTTTAAGAAGATAATGCGTCTCCCGTTTGGAGCCGTCTAGTGACGCGCAAAGTCCCAGATCGAATCTCTGGTGGGATGTCGTTGAAAAACATCAGAGCCATGGATCCTTGACAACATCTAAGGCGGAGTTATCGACAATGATTCAATGGCCTAGATGGCTCTACTTCCGACAAGCCCTCCGACAACTGGTGCCAATATCGTTTTTTTGCATTTTTTTTTCTATTGACAGTACCATAAATGTTTCCAAAAATATCTTTTTCTCAGTTTTAAGATTTATAATGAAATCCAGTTGCAAGTGGGAATTACACTTCTTACAACAGTTGTTTGAGGTTCAGGTCAAACCTAGCAGCTAAAAGCTCTGATGGAAGCAAATTTCCGAAGTTCATCCATGTATAAAAATTACCATCGTAGTCACTGAAGAATAATTTTTCCATACAGCATTAAAATTTTCAAAAAAATTGTTCAAAAACCAAAGTCCAGACAGAAATTTAAAGACATCGATGATATTCTGGAATGTTCCAGAACCCGACTGTTTTCTCTTGAACTCCAGTATGTCGCTGTTCAACAATAACTCGGTTTGCACAGCTTTTCGAGTGGTAGCTACTCCCTTCTTCAGGCATACAATTGATGTAAAAAAGCGCATTTATTAGCTGAAGATATTTGAACGATGAAAACAAAAGTTTGAGTAAAATTTGAATTGTTTTTATTTGAAAAATTATTCTTCAATGATTACTTAAATAATACAACGTTTCCATTATAATTTATTATCGTATTTAACCTATGGTTTTTATTATATATCCATTTTATTAGAAGGTACATGTATTTTTTATTAGAATAATTTCTTTTATTTGCAAAGGTGCTATACATAAAACTTCTTTAGCACAATAGACTAATTTTAAACGAACACGCACAACAATGCAAATTCACTAATTTTGCCAAGTTCCTCTTCAAGAGTTGGATCTTGATTCTTCACATCAGCAGCGCTTAACTTTTAAAGCGATTTTTTTTTTTTTCATACAATAGGCCTTGAGCGCAAATGTTTCAAAACACATTCAAAGCCACACAATGCCAAAATTTTGCAACTTTGGTTTGAGTACAGAGTGCTATTCAATGGATTCACCATAGCAACCCCCCCCCCCCACGAAATTGGCCACCATGTATTGATTAAAATACACCCATACCTCGTTATACGTACGCTCGTTGTACGTACTTTTCGATTTACGTACTTTTCAAATTATAGCACGAATTCGTTTTACGTACCCAATATTTCGTCACACGAGATTAAATAAAGAGTAGAGTGGAAATACACTGATCATCAGCGCCAGCACTATGACCTCGTCAAGTACGTCGTCATTATTTCCACTCTAATAAATTAATTTAGGCTATATATTTTCGATTTTTGTTTCATGTGTATTATTATGTTTATGAAGAAATAAAAATAATAAACTAAAGACTATAAAAAATAAATACTAACTTTGCTGTATTATTTCATAAAAAACACTGAAACAGATTCAATTTACTTTGTGTATATTTTGTATCAAAATCATTGATGTGCATTGTCAAAGCGTTATCACGAAAATCATTGATGTGCATTTTCAAAGCGTTATCATGGAAATTTATTTTTAAAAAAGTACAGTAGTGACCTCTGATGAGAGCTACATAATAAAACTTCTCACGTTTTTCCATTGCCTCGACTTTTCTACTGACCCTGAAAAGTACGTATTCGTTATACGGATATTCGAGTTACGTACCAAGTTTTTGGAACCAATCAGTACGTATAACGAGGTATAGGTGTAGTCGTTTTTGAGATAATTATTACAAAAAATGATTTTTATACGGATTTGCTTTAATTGTTTTGAATTATGGAAACCAAACTTTTTTCCTTCATTCTCTCTTGACTTTCACCATATGAGGAAACTTAAAAATAGAAAGTTTAATCAATGTTGCCAAATCTATCATTGTTTCTCTCACTACCTTTCAATGCCTCCTTCTAGAATGGCTGCAGAGAGAAACCTTTGAAAGGAAATTTTGTTTATGATTGGCAGCAAGCAGCACACTCTCGTTTCCTTTCAATTATCGATACAAATCTAATTGAAACGGCGGCAAAAGTTTCAGGCTCAAGGAGAGCAATCATCACAAAAATTAATTATTAAATTTGGATGCATATAGGATTGAAAACTTACGTGTTCACCTTCAAGGGCATGATTAGTTTGGCTTTTGTTTTACAGCTTTTCATAATCATTATTGTCCATTTGACGTAATGTCTCGCGGTCGCATCGAAAATTTTGTCCTTACTCCATAGCCTGTTCACTTTCCAAGAAAGTGAACAAACTGTGCAATGCACCTCCAAACTAGGCCTAAAAGATTAAAAGATTAAAGACGATCGTGAAGCGAACGGTATTTTATATTTGCCAGTGAAACTCTGTTTATTACAATTTGCAATTCATTGGTGATAATGAATACGCAGCTGGGTGGATTACAAGAATGGATGATTAACACCACAATCATTTGAAACATAAATTTTATGTAGTGTCATCGAGAGTATGCTGAATTAATTTCGTAATCACATGAAGCTTATAATTACTGGAATTATAATTAAAAAATTATTTGATTTTTGTAGATCTCTTTGTAGAAACGATAAAGATGGTTTAAAAAAATCCATAAAAATTCAACTTATATGAATATTTTTTATTCTTAAAAGGAAATTCTTCTTTCTTTATTGTTTAACTCTTTATTAGAGATTTCTCTAATTTCCTATTACGGTAGAGAAAGATTTAGAATGTCCATCTAAAAATTTTTCCGTCATGGATTCCTCATGAGAAAGAGCTAGATGTGATTCGTATCGGTTGACAAATATTCAATTGTTCCACTGTGCTCTCTAAATTAAGTTTTTAAATGTAAATTTTTCAATCGCTGTTCCTTGATTTAGTCAGCTAACCAGAAAGAAGGTATGTGGTTGCGCTCGTATATCTGATTTCTTCAGATGAGAATTGATGCAGAAGAGTAAATGTAAACTTTACTACTGTTATCTCTTTCATCTACAGTATAATTTAGTTCGTTACTATCAAATTGAATTATATAGGATGTAATGAAGGAGGGTAATGATTTAACACTGCTAGATCAGAGTTTCTAAACCGGGAGCCCTATGGTCCCCTTGAGACCTTAGTATATTCCAAGCCCCTATGACGAGACCAGGGAGCCACAGACGGTATGAAATAGAAGCCAGAGGAAGAAAACAAGAGCGAGAGGAAGGGGTGGAGCCACGGCATCAGAAAGACGGCAAAAAGCAGTAAAATTTACTGTGCCATATTTAACTTTTTAAAAAATAAGTAAATACAGTCGAGCCCAGTTAATACGTAATCCCCGCTTTATGTGTGTTTTTCCTTTGGTCCCGTCCCCTTGAAAGCTATTTCCATGTAAACGGATAATACGTGTTTCTGCTCGTCTCTTGAGATACGCATTAACGGGGTTCGCTGTATAAGCGATTTAACGAAGCAGTGCCAATTGAGGTCGTTATAGACTTTGCGTTTTATCTTTATTTTTATATAGGCCTACGTATATCATTCAGTCTTGTTAATTTTCTGGATAAATTTGCACAATAAATTTTTATTAAATCTCTAATAAAAATTTATATACTCCTTTCAGGGTAAAGAAATTGAAATAAAAACGAATAACATAGGTAATTTTATATGCGACTGAAGTGTTTCTACAGTCTTATACTTAAAACAGAAAAAAAAAATTTCCAGATCGCAAATAATTTAAATTTAAAAATGTATGCATTTTTCCGGCGCATTGTGAAATCATGTATTTGATTTTGTCTCCGTGATGAATCATCTATTGCACGTTGAATAAGGCTCCAATTTTGAATGGAACCGGGGTTTCCTCCATTATATTTCCATGGGAATTTTGAAACAAGGAAAGTGGCAAGGGATTGATTCATCAAGAACGGCTTGAAAACTGTGGCACGTGACAAACTACTTAATAGACAATTTTACGAGCAATCTGTCACGTGATAGGCGTAATTTGTTCTTTCGATTCAATCAATCACAACAAATCACCTCTGCTTCCCTCATTGGGGGATCCTCTCGACGACAGTCAATAACTTTTTACTTAAGCTGTATTCATAAGAGAGTTAGAGAAGAATCCAACAGTTAACTGAATTAATCTTCATTTGCATTGTTTTGGCTATTTAAAGTTAACTGAATTTGTCGTCTGTGAGCCGAAAGAGATAATCATACAGAGTATATTCACTTCATTAGAAGAAGGGCATAACACAAGGCGAATTATTTTTTATAACGAAACTGGATTGGATAATAACTAATTAACAGACAGTAATAATTTACGAAAATGTTTTTATCTTAGCAATAATTTACCGAATATGGATTCTGATTTAGTTACTTAAAATAATTGAAGTAAATAAAATGTTTTTACTTGAGGATTCCTGCGTGGAAATATCTAGAATAGTCATTTATATGAAAGGTGTTAAATTTGATTTAAATAAATAAAAATTTTACATATAATTGAGTTCATAAAGGGTGTTTAATTACATTCAAGGTAATACTTTCCGAGGTATCTCATTAAAAACAAATTAGGAATTCGATAAAAAATCTGGATAGGTAAAAACAATAAGTAAACTCACGACAAATACCTCTTTTCCACAACAAAATACTATCATCAAAACACACACACCCGTATAAAGGATACCGGTTTATAAAGAATATATA
Organism: Rhysida immarginata; assembly: GCA_023313115.1. Taxonomy (NCBI): domain Eukaryota; kingdom Metazoa; phylum Arthropoda; class Chilopoda; order Scolopendromorpha; family Scolopendridae; genus Rhysida; species Rhysida immarginata. Next base: position 3,273,152 of record JAHWFO010087465.1, on the reverse strand, counting down.
TTGTTAAGATGTTTCTAAATCTGAAGGCATATAAACCCTAATCGATATCTTCTAGATTAGGGTTTCTCAACTGGAGATAAACCCCCTTTTTTCTTTTTGTAAGGTAAACCACAGTCCCATACCTTTTTGAAAGTTTCGCTATCTGTATGCTAGCTATATTTGAGAGGTTGGCACTAATATTAAAAAAGTGTCTGTAATGAATACAAGTATAAGATTTTAATGTAAATTATGCCACAGACCCCTAAATTGGTTCCATGCAACCTCAGAGTCCACCGCATTTTGCTTTCATATCAAAAGTCAGAACTGCATTAACTATCAAGATAAATGAAATTGTGCAGACTCTGAATGCCTTGTGAAATCCGTTTACCAGAGGGGAAAAATGGACTGTTAAACAACTCTTAACAAAGACACTTCTCTAAGTAAATTGCCATGTTTACCTCTTCTCTAAGTGGTATTCAAATCGGCAACAATTTTCTCTTAGGCATGGAGCTCGACTGTATCAGCCTAAAGCATTCTATCGACTGTGTATTTCATAACAAGAACACAGTGCAGTAGGTATATAGCCAATACTCATGGCCGGACTAGTACCTTTAGGGGCCCTAAGTACTGCACACCTTACTTAGTATAAATCCTGTTTTTCTGAGGATTCAGGGGCCCCTATTCACATGCTTAATCCAATGGGGCCCTAAGCACTTGTTTAGTCTGCTTATGTATAAGTCCAGCGCTGCCAATACTAATTCATGATTGGTTTTAAATTTAAAAGATTAAAAGTTATTTTAACCCTTAGCCTCCCACGTGGAATATCGGTCACACAACCACCCACGTGAGGTCTCTGTGACCCCCGACACATTTTCGAGATTTTCAAGCTAAATATGTGGCATGTAGGTATAAGTAAGAAATAGGCATGTTTTTGCATTTATTATCTTTAATAAAAGATTAAAAAAAGAACCAAAACAAAAAATTGTTCTTCATAATGTAACAAAAATGAAACATCAATGCAAAAAAAGAGAAAATTATACATTATCGTACTTTTAAGATCATGGTGAAAATAAAACTTAATAGAAATTTAAAAAGTGAGCTGATTAACAAATTTAAGGCATTAATGATTGTAACTGAGTAGGTTTTGACAAAATCTTTGGTTATTTTTATAAAAACTGCCAGTGGTTAACTTTTACAGTTTTTCAAGGCAATGCATGCAAAGCTTTTCATTCGTCGTTCCAAATGTGGACGGATAATTGTTCAGCTATTTGCTTAATGACATCTCTACGATATATATTCGCAACTATATATGCAATATATTTCGTTAAAATTCATTTTCAATAAAAATGAAGTGATCTTCAAAAGAATAAAAAGTAATATAACCTACCAGGTGCGGTCTTTGTGACCGCTCACAATTTTGCAAACGTTATATACAGGGTGTAAATTTTAAGTTGACAAAGCAGAATAACTCGAAAAATAAGCTTCACACGAAAAAATGCGTAGAATCCAAAGTTGATTATTTTCGAGGGGGCATCTGCTGGTGCTAAAATTAGCCCACCCCCCCCCGGCCCCTGGGGGTGGGGCGGGGGGCAACTTTAAAATTTCAAATGGGAACCCCTATTTTTTATTGCAGATTCAGGTCCTACATAAAAAACTACGTACATTTTGTCTGAAACATTTTTTTTATTTTTGGTAGATGGCGCTGTAATTCAAGAAAATCCATTTTCTCATTTTTGCGTGGAAATAACTAATTTATTATTCATTTCGATTCCTACATTGTTTTAACTACAATGTAATTTGAAGACATTTCGTCAACAAACAAATAACGTAAACATTGGCATTTTTTTCAGAATGTTTACATTTTAAATTCTGATCTTTAGAAGAAAAGATTGTAATTTTTCAACTGTTTTTGTGAGTGTACAACGCCGTATTGCTTTTGAATTTACATTATGAATTATCTTTCTGTGGAAGAAAAAATTGAGATGGTGTACATTTATGGAGAAAGTGGGAGAAATTTTGATAATGCAGTCGCGCTTTATGCTCAGCGTTTTCCTGGCCAAACGCGATCACGGTCTTCTTTTGTTCGAGTTATTAAACAATTTACTGCGGAAGGTAGTGTGAACCAGAAAAAAAGAACCCGTGCAGCTACTGTTTGTGGAGAAAACAATCAAGTGTCAGTCCTAGCTGCTGTGGCTCATAATCCACATGCGAGCACAAGAGAAATATCAAGGCAATCAGGAATTTCACATATGAGTGTTTGGAAAATGCTGAAGCTCCACAAATTTCATCCATATCATGTATCTATGCATCAGGAACTACATGGCAATGACCACCAAAACCGTCTAACGTTTTGTCACTGGGCACTTCAGCAGATGCAAACAAACCAACATTTTTTTGCACGAGTTCTTTTCTCCGATGAGTCAACATTCACAAACCACGGGGAAGTTAATCGACATAACATGCATTACTGGAGTGAACAGAACCCACACTGGATTCGAGAAGTCAACCATCAGCGACCTTGGTCAATTAATGTTTGGTGTGGGATAATTGGCGATAAACTTATCGGTCCATATTTTATAGACGGTAATTTGAATGGCAACAAATATCGTAACCTACTTGAAAATGAACTACCAGATCTACTTGAAGACCTGAGTATTGAACTTCGACAACACATGTGGTTTCAACATGATGGTTGTCCAGCGCATTATTCATTAGTAGCGCGCGAAGTACTACATCGACTTTACCATGGTCGCTGGATCGGCAGGGAAGGTCCTGTGAATTGGCCAGCCAGATCGCCTGACCTTACATCGCCAGATTTTTTCTTATGGGGTTACCTCAAAGATATCGTTTATAAGGAAACGCCAACCACTCGCGAAAACATGATTCAAAGAATAAGAGATGCTTGCGCTGCAATTACACCAGACATGTTATCAAGATGTGTTCAGGAATTTACAAAACGAGTCAATAAATGCATCGAAGTTGGAGGTCATCAATTTGAACATTTAATTTCATAAAACGGCGAGATGCAAGGGATTTAAGGACAACAAGCAGGCCGAAAGTGAGAGGCGAGGGGACTCACTGGAAATACAAGCACCCCGAAATTCATTTACTTGCAAATAAGAAAAAATAAAACGAAAACAATCGGTCCTTTTAAGGACCACCAAATCTTAAACGGGAATAACTTCATCTTTACACAGTCTTTTACTTTTTTACTCTGTTAGTTAATGAGTTCACTCGTTAGTACGTAGGATGTTCGGTTAGTTAGTTAGCTAATCAGTTGATTTGTTTGATAATTATAAAGTTGTGTGGCCTCATGACCACGAAACAAAACAAAATTATCCTAATCCGCGGCAAAAAATAATAAAATAATAACTTTGCGGCAAAATTTACGAAGTAAATAAGTATTTTTTATTTCTCCGTAACCATTTCCACGCAAAAATGAGAAAATGGATTTTCTTGAATTACAGCGCCATCTACCAAAAATAAAAAAAAATGTTTCAGACAAAATGTACGTAGTTTTTTATGTAGGACCTGAATCTGCAATAAAAAATAGGGGTTCCCATTTGAAATTTTAAAGTTGCCCCCCGCCCCACCCCCAGGGGCCGGGGGGGGTGGGCTAATTTTAGCACCAGCAGATGCCCCCTCGAAAATAATCAACTTTGGATTATACGCATTTTTTCGTGTGAAGCTTATTTTTCGAGTTATTCTGCTTTGTCAACTTAAAATTTACACCATGTATTCCAACCGAAGTGACTAAAGATCAAGACAAGCAGATGCACACTAGTTAAATCACAAGAAAGGAAGGTACAGAGTGCTACATCGCACTCACGAAGGTAAAACGTAAAAAAAACCCAAAAAAAAACACTTTTTCTCTTCATAGGTGTCTGTGTAAGAGCTGATTCTTATGCTTTTTTGTGCTGAATTCGTATATGATCTCAGTTTTTTTCTATCACCCACAGATTTCTTGTCCTTCAATGAAACACTTAAATTATTCAGAATTTGGGCCTGATAGATATCCTTGTGGGCAAAAATAAGGATAATTCAACACTGCAGCCGCTTCTCTTCATACGAATTACTTTAACGTTACAGCCTATATGTGTTTAACTTGGAAACGTGATAGAAAAAATCTAAAAGCAGATTTGGATCCAGAACACTAAAAACCACAAGAATACGGCATTCATTCAAAATGTTTTTTCATTGTTGGCCTATATAATGGAAACACAGTAAGCCAAAAACCGTGGACATTGAACACACGAAAGAGTAAATAAGGAAAAATTAATCCACATAATTAAGCCACATAATCGTTCTCGACCGTTCGACTATCATAGCGCTATTACGGGTCAACAATATCACACATGCAAATAAAGCTGATATTACGAAAGGAAAGTTGGAGTATTCGCTGAAAATAAATAGCTTATAATACTACCATTAGGCCAGTTCGTGTGTAACAAAAATAGCTGAAATCATCGACTGCGACTTTCAAGTTGCAACATCATTTTCCGGTATCAAAGGACTGGAGAAATGGGCTAAAATTCCAGGTAATATTTACGTAATCTAGGAGGAGCTTCTGGTTCTCCAGACTCAAATCCCATTGATCAAATGCCAGACAAAGTCAGATATATATGAAGTTTTGGGAAGGAAAGATGGATCCATATCTTCTTACCTGATTGCGGTAAAAAATCATCCTTTCGATATTAATGTGAATCCTGAAGCAATATTCACATTTTCATTAAAAACTATAGTTTCCTTATCACTATGAATTTATTCGCTCATTATCTAACTTGACGTTGACAGAACTGTTTTGTATTTGTTCTGAAAAATGCTTTTGTTACAGAAATAGAAGGTGTTTACACCGAAATCTTCCCAATTATTTATCTTGCTCCCAATACATAAGTAATATGATAAGGAAATTGTATTCATAAATGTAAGTCTTTAGATTTTGAAGTTTTTTTTTAATTAAGTAACTGATGTTCGTTTCTCTGGTGGTACGTTGTGGCTTGTTTCCCGGTTAAAATACCTGCGACTTTTGAATAGAGATGCAATTGCTTTTGACGATCTTATATACAGCTTTGGGTTTCGTTCGAATGTTTTTCCAAACTCCCGGTGTTCAGAAACAGTGTTTCCGAACCTCCCGATGTTCCTGTTCAGATTAGTTTAGAAACGAAGGCCAGTGCGAAAGCCATCTGCAATGTGTTTGTTGATATTTCACTTGGATTTCGTAAACAATGTGCAAAAGTTTTCTGATTACATGCTATTTGCACCAGAAAATGTCAGCATTTGATTAATTACTGAAAATTATTTTTCTATAATGAATTTGCGGTTCGAATCCATTGTCGTCATAGGTAATTGTTTACATCCTGTATTCATCACAATTCATGTGCAAAGCGAAAATAAATTTGGCGCACCATATCGATTTTAAATACCAAAAGGCAGAAATCCAGTCACTGGCTAATTGATTAATGAAAACGTACATGTTCACTTCATTAATCAAGTTGTGACTGTTTATCTTACTTCTACTTTAATCGTAAGGATTACAAAACAATTCCTGGTGAATGCAATCTGTAGTGCCTAAAGTTTTAAGTAAGAAATATAAAAGGAAACACCGTTTATTTACTACTGACATTATACAGGTAAAATATCGGAAATTTTATGTATTATTATTAAATGTATCGAAAAAGGGAATTTTTTAACTTATTTGGAATAAATAACTGTGGCATAAACCATCCTTGTGACCTTCGAATTGCTTTGTCTATTTTAAGCCATAATGGAAAATGAAAGTTTAATAAGTAGAAAGAAACTTTGGAGCAACGCACGCCAAGAGAGGCCTGTGTTAATAGAGTGCAAAAGGCCAACTCTATTACAAGATGTTCACAATTTATCTGCCTAGGGGAAAAATGTAATTTACATCGCTTCTTTCGTGTTCAATCCAAACGATAGCGCCAACCAATAAATCTTTAGATTGGATAAAAAGGAGAACGGTATTTAAAAATAAAATATTCATATCCACGACAAGCATAGAAAAAATGGAAAATCACAAACAAAGATAACGATTCATAAACTTCTTAACGAAATTAGTGATTTCCCCCCTTCTAGTTGTATATCAAAGAAGCTGTACCGAAATATTTAACGAAATATATTTTGTCTTACAATAATTACAAGCATAATTATGGCCACTAAAGAGAATTCCAAGGTTTTAGATATAAGGGACAAACTTTTGTTATGGAGAGAGGAATCCACGAACTGACACGAATGTTCTGAGAAACAGGTGGATTCCTGTTCAGAATATTCGTGTCAGTTCGTCGCCTGCAAGTTTCAGCCTACGCTTTTTTTGAACTTTCTTTTTCAGCGTTATTAGTTGTGTGATAATATTATTCATTATTCACTTAGTTAATTAATATTGTGATGCGTTGTTTGCTATGCAACAATGAGTAATATAGTTGGGGTTTCACAATTTATGATATTGCCCAAATACACTCTTCCACAGCAAAAAACAATCATTGAATACTTATGAGATAACAGTTACAATACACCCATGTAACAGAAGCTTAGTCTAAATTCTCTTATTAGTATCACTTATGAAGATTTTCTAAGTCTATGTTCCCTTCCCTGAGGCTAAGTCACGTTAACAGTCCCACCCAGGTAATAGACTTAGAACGATAGTTTTCTCAGTTTCTCAAATTTATTTTTTTATGTGTTGTGCCCGCAATAATCTTTCTTACTTATTCTTATCATTTAATTATTTAACTGCTGCAGTATCAATATCCTTTATGATCAGTTATAACAAAGAAATGCATCATAATTCAAAGACTGGAGCTAATTATTTTAAGAAAGAAAACAATCAATTATGGTAATTTAAATTGTATCGTTTTATTTATTCAAAGATTCAAATTAGCAAATTTAGAGTGTTAGTCAAATATATATGAATAGAGCATGTAAACAATTCGCAATACTTCTGAGTTTCCAATACTTGAAATTTTATGATAATTGACTATACTTATTAAAAGGCTTTCCCAAGATTATCATTTAAACGCGCAAATGCAATAGTTCAATTTAAGTTCTATGTTCTCTCTCTTATAGAATCGAAGTGAGCTCATTTTAATTGTAAACAGGAAACATATGCTCACTTATCACTTATCTGTGTATTATGCTGTCACACCTCTAGACAGTATGTTAAGGAACCTGATGAACTTGCTGTGGTGTTACTTTTGTCAACCGTTGAGATCTTGATCCGATCCGCTTCTCCTCTCGTAGAACTTGGCCGTCGCTGCTCCTCCATCCCACGGCTACCACCGCCGTTACCTCGTGGATTCAACAGCTCGCTCTCAGCTTAATCACTCGCAAGAGACCTGGTTGATCCTTGCACCATGTCGTGGACAATTGCCACCCGATTGAACCGCTTTCATTTGCATTTGTTCAATGCCTTTGAAACCTGGTTGATCTGCCTAGCTTGATTTTCAATGTCGCCAAAGCTCCGATGCTTTGGTTTCGATTTCGCCATTCAACAGCAACAGTTCCATGCGTGCGTCGTTTTAAATGAAACGTTCACGTCGAATCATTCGATATTCACAATTGTTCATCATAGATAATTGAGAAATCAAATATGCTACTTTGCATTGGAATCATTATTGAAAGAGCACCTTTGACATAGGAATCATAGTGACAAAACTCAGTTGAGAGACCTCCCACGAAGGCATGCACACGTGCGAGATTGATGAGTATAAAAAACACACACACACACACACAGAGAGAGAGTGTTCCGCTTTTTCCCCCTTTTATAAACAACGCTCGCTGCGCGGGAAAGCTTCAAACTGACCATTCATTGCCCTCCACCGCACCAAGGATAAGAAAAGTTCGTTCGTGAGAAACTTTCGTTTCTTTCTTTTGCATACGATACAAGAGACGCTCTGAAACTTGGCGGGTCGGAACAATGAGAGATAGGCTTAATTATATTTTCAGACTAAATGTATTAAAATGTAAACAAGAGAAAACGCATAATAAAATTGAATATAAGACAATTATCAAAAGGAATGAAATTGGCAGGAACTGATCATAAAGTCAAGTTCAAAACGAATTCAAATGAATAAATTTGCATTTGTATTCGTGTGACATACGTATCAGATATGTCACAATATATTCTTGCTTTTCAAAAATTATCTATAGATGGACAGTTTCCCTACATTATATGCATAAATTTTTAACAGAACGTCAGAAATTATTTTCTAGTTTCTCGATGGCACAGTTACTAAATTCCGAGATTCTGGTAAAATTGAATCCCTTGTAGAAATTGCCTGATGTATATCACAGCACATCCCTGCGTAACCCCAATATAAAATTCCAATCCTCACTCTTGACCTTTGAGTGAATCGTTAAAGCGAGGAACCCAATTTTCCTATTTTGTTACGAGGAGAACCATTTCATTTCTACAGAAGAGGAGAGACTTGAAAGCAGTTTATATCTTGTTAAATTCATTGCATTATCGACATGAAATTTGGAGTGATCGAGACTTTGACGCGTGAACGAAATGTCAATCAATCCAAATTTTACTGTCAGCGAAATCATCGATTTCTTACGAAATCTAAAGTAGTGATGAATTCAAAGACTTCCATCAACATCAAACTTTGTTGAATTTAATAGGAAGGAAACCGAATCGCTTAATATTTACGCACATAAAAGACGTAAAAAGTAAATTCATTTATGATATTTCTAATATTTGTATACAATATAATTATAAAAATTGTTCAAAATAATTAATGTATGTTGAGGTAAAATACGAATCTTTTTAATGAATATAACTAACTTCAATAAAAATAACAAATTCACAAAAATAATGAACCAACTATACAATTTTTTATTCAGTAAATAACTTTTAATTAATAAAAGTATCATATTTGCCTTCTATATCAAGACCTTTTCATATCAAGTTTAGGCGCAAAAACTTGAAAGAGTACACAGGAAAATGAATGCTGATTTACTAGATTTATTGGAAATTGGAGAAAATAAAACTACAAACGCAATGCATACACATTATCATCAGAATCTCAGATCAATCTTCGGACAACTTTTTTATTTTTTTAGAATTTCTTATAGTTTGTGTAGTATATATATATTGTATATTTGTTTTTTTCTAAAAAAATGATCTCGTGAAAAGACGCGTAAATACTACACATACCATTGAGCTAATTTTTTAGTCTATATTTTGTAAAATTTATTATAATAAATGAAATATTTGGAATAACATATACTTATTAGTGTATTTAAAAAATAAGAAAACCCTCAGAACTAACAAAAAGGAATTCAAGGCTGAGATATTAATTTTTTTAAATTAATTATATCATCTGAAGCAAGTAAATTACATGTAATTTATTAATTTATCTTCATATATTTATCTTAATATACAGGGTGTTTTTGAATTGAGTACAGATTTTTTGGGAGATGATAGAAGAGGTCCCTAGAAGTATTTTTTGTCATATGAACATGGGGTCCCCGCAGCTCCGTTTACTTACAATACTGCATTGAACAATCAAATGACACCGGGACGCGAGAGGGAATGTTCAATAGCTACAATAGTCATCTGTGGTCTCATGTCAACCCATGTGCAACACATGTTAACAGTTTTCAGCATCGTTTTTCGTTGAATATTTGGGCTGGCATGATTCACAATGTCCTGATTGGGCCATATCTCCTACCATGCCGTCTTAACGGGCAAACATACCTTGGTTTCCTCCCTGGTCTTCTTGAAGATGTTCCATTAATGAGCAGACATTTGATGTGCTTTCAACAGGACGGCACACCTTCTCATTACAGAAGAGCAGTTAGAGATTACCTAAATGAGGCATATCCTGGTCTTTGGATTGGTCGTGGCGGACCAGTTGCTTGGCCACCGAGATCGCCAGATCTCACACCGATGGATTTTTTTTTATGGGGAAGCATAAAATCAATGGTGTACTCCGAACCCGTAGATACCGAAGAAGAATTGGTGGCTCGTGTTGTCGCGGCAGCAGGTGACATCAGCGACCGTGCAAATCAACTGTTTCCACGCGTACATCAATCCATCATAAGGCGTTGCGAATTGTGCTATGAAGCAAATGGCGGTCATTTCGAATAATTACTGTAAAAGTCATACAGTAGATTGCTTGTGTTAATTGTTAAAAATAAAATAATCTACTCCTACGGTCCCAACGCACACTGCGTCCCGGTGTCATTTGATTGTTCAATGCAGTATTGTAAGTAAACGGAGCTGCAGGGACCCCATGTTCATATGACAAAAAATACTTCTAAGAACCTCTTCTATCATCTCCCAAAAAATCTGTACTCAATTCAAAAACACCCTGTATATTAAGATAAATATTAATTTTTATATAGCTAAAATTACACAATTTTTGATGACAATGAGCATTTTTGATGTAAGTTGCATAAACTTGGACAATTCTTCATTCATTAAACGTAACATGTCCTCACATTCTATCGATACGAGAAATAAAAAATTGTTCAAACTGGGATATTCTTTTTTCTATATCCTGTATATTATTTTACACGATTATTAGGAACTTTAGCCGTCCGCCGTTTGTACGTTAACTTGAAAACGGATTAACCTTTTCAAATTCTGTTTTCAGAAACATGACCACCAAGGTCCTTGCTCGGCTGTATTAATTTTTCAGGCTTTTACGTGGACCCCTTCAAGTCGATTTATGAATACCAAGATAATGGCATGCCATATAACAATCGATTCATAGTGATGAGTCAAGAATGAATACATTGTTACTTTCTGTTAAGCATTGTTGACATGGGTACGCCGTAGCCTACGAGAAAGACCAACGCCTTCTAAAGATAAGGCCTGAGCGCGAAAACGACAGACATTGTTACAACATCATCCGAAGATACGTTTAATTGCAATTCAGGGCTTATTATTGGTGGTAATGCGATTAAACGTATCTTCGGATGATGATGTAACAATGTATGACGTTTTCGCGCTCAGGCCTTATCTTTAGGAGGCGTTGGAAAGACAGGCTGGGGCACTAAAAAGTCACATGACCAAAGTAGATCTAGCAACAATCCAATCTTCATTGTATCCATCTTGGATTTCAACAATCAGTGTCTTTTCGTTTGTTGGAAACAATGAAAATTGGATTGTTGCTAGATCTACTTTGGTCATATGACTTTTTAGTGCCCCGGCCTGTCTTTCTAGATGGCTTTGGGTAGGCGCATGTGACGATAGCTTTGTCGTAGCTAAAACTCCTTCTTGGAGTGTTTGCAAGAATTTAATGGGAGCTTTTGCAAAAAAAGCTACTTTTAAAAATGTACGCTTGGTCTATACGTTTATCCGTTCGTCCGCCGTTGCACGATAACCTGAAAATGGATTAACTTCTTAAAATTCTGTTTTCGATAATTTCATCAATAACTCGGTTTTATCATCTTTTCATATAATTTCGTGGACTCCTTCAATTCAATTGCACGTGCTAAAACGGATCGTTAAGAATACCAAGATAATTGCATGCCATATAACAATCCATTCGTCAAGAATGAATACACTGTTACTTTCTGTTGATCTTTTAAGCACTGTTGACATGGGCACGCGCACGTTACACTCGCTTTGTCGCAGCTAGAGTACCTTCTTGGAATGTTTATTAGATTTTATTTATTTAAGGGAAATAGTTGCACTAAAATTGATTTCTCCTTCAAAAGTAGAAAAATTCCGCACAATGAATTCGAAGATATTTTCCATGTTTATCAATAATATGCACGCCTCCATGAGAGAAACCATGCATGTTCAATAAAAAGTCTAATCAATGCACATGATATAATATGTCAATATCTAGCAATGAAGTTAATCTGCTTGAAGTTAATTCACTAATGCAAAGTTAATGATGTCCATCCAATCTATTAAGCAAAATTAATGACGCCTTAATTAGAGAAAAAAATTTCGCCTTAATCTACTTTTTGTTTCAGTGAATTTTGTTTCGTTTGATAAATACAGTATTTTAAAATCTACCAAATTCTTAGTTTTATCCGACTTTCCTTTTAGTATATACCCAAAAATAACCTAATCGATTTTATATAATCGATGAACGCTAGTAAAAGATAAATTATTTTGACTTTTCCCATTAAATGTTTCGGTCTTCCAACTCAGATTAAGCATATTATTTGATTTTTTCCCCTTACAATTCCCTGTTCGTTTTATATAAAAAACGAAAAGGGGAGGGAGGAACAAGAAACTTGATGGGATAAAAGTAGCGCCTCCTCATTTCCCTTTCTCGCCTTGAAATAGCATCGCCATTCTTTCCTCTTTCAATTTGATTTTCATCGCGAAAGCAATGTTTGGACCGCCTGTTGAGTGATTGGATTGCTTCGGTGACGGGAGCACTCGTGAACCGAAGCTGTCACCTCTTCATTTAGGTGACAAGGGAAAAAAGATTGACCTTCTATTTACAAAGAAACGTCTTTGCCTAGCTTCACGGAGTCTCCTTCGTTCCAACGATAGAAAAGAGCCAAGAAGAATTGACGGTAAAGATATTCGGGGAGTCCTCCGTGCAATAAAGCAAACTCTTCCCCGATGACACAAGTGGTGCCGGTGCCTTTGCAAACAATAAATCTTTAAAAAGGCGGACTCTGAATGACAAAATAAAACTTTCACTTTCGATGGACATTTTATGTTATATCTGAAAATAACGTTAATTGTTTTTGGTTTTTTTTAATGTAATATTACCAATGGATCAAGTTTAATTATTTATACTATAATCTTCTATATATATAAAGAAGGATGTTTGTGGGTCTGTTTGTTTGTATGTTTTTTATACAATTCTACAGTTTTATTCCGATATTGATAAAATTTCGCATACATGACCTTCAAAGCATGAGGAAGGTCACTGTCTACCTCAGATTTCGAAAACATAATAATTATCGATAAAAAATCGATATTCATGGTTATGGCAAGGCATATTAATG
>JAHWFO010087465.1:3176338-3260221 GCA_023313115.1 Rhysida immarginata | reverse complement strand
AAGGCATATTAATGAGAAATATCTCATGACCAACAATGCAAGGCAAAGTTTGTAAACAATAGGTATCAACAATGGTATCAACACGCAATTCACAAACGCTCTGCATGGACCAACAATCAATATCTCATGACTAACAATGAAAGGAAAAGTTTGTGCAAGTGTAATTATCCCGGGCAACGCCGGGTATCTCTTCTAGTTAAAACTATAAATGTCAAAAATTAACACACATCGTATGTGTTTAAAGTTTTCAAGGCTTATCTATGCAATAGGTTTTTTGTTGATTTTTTACATATTTATTTTAAATATTTCAAAAACATTTTTAAAGAAAGAATAATTTTTCTATATAATTTGTTTGATAATTTAGTGGATCCCACGATTTCAATGTATGAATGTGTGACCACGTTGACTCCAAGATTATGTGAGGGCAAGAGAGAACAAATGAATTAATATTTATTTTACTTCAGTAATTCAAAATCAATAGTTCATTCAATAGGTTACACATCAATTGAACGGAAGGTAATAAATAAGCTACCACGGACATAGGGAAGCTCAGAAATGAAGCCCGATCTAAGTCTACCATATCTATAATTCTGTTTCATTTAACATAAGGCAGCCTGTCTAACTATGTCATTTACACTGTCATATCACTGAATTATGACCACCCGCTTAGTAATGGGAGTAACCACCCTTCGCCTCTATAACTGCTGCTAGGCGTCGTGGCATGGATGCAAGAAGTGCGCGGTATGTGTCCGATGGCATGGCAGTCCATTCCGCTTGAAGCGCTGTCCACAGAGCTTAGAGAGTCATAGGTGGAGGGTCCAGCTGCAGTACATGGCGATCAAGGTGCTCCCACAGATGTTCGATTGGATTGATGTCCGGCGAATTAGCGGGCCAAGGGAACACTCGAAAGTCAGTAGAGTGTTCCTCGAACCAATCCAGAAGATGACGTGCCTTGTGGCAGGGTGCATTGTCCTGCTGGAACACACCATCACATTGGGGGAACATCGTGAGCATGTACGGGTGCACCTGGTCCGCTACGATTGACAGATAGCCACAGGCATTCAAATTGCCCTCTAGACTAATCAGTGGACCTAACTGCTCCCAACAGAAGATGCCCCACACATGGGTACTACCCCCAACAGCCTGTTTCCGGCCCACAATAGCTTGCCGCAGTCTCTTTTCATGCCGTTCACGACGCACTCGCCATCGCCGTCAATTTTATGGAGCAAAAACCTTGATTCGTCGGAGAAGGCGACCTTAGCCCACTCATCTGTGGTCCAATGGCGGTGCTCACGTGCAAAGTCTAGGCTCGTTGACGATGACCCCCTAGTCAACATGGGTGCAGCAACCACGCGTCGACTGTTGCCTGACCGTACGTGAAATGCATATCCGCCATCTCGGCATTGCTGTAACCTGCTGCAGCCATATAGTCTCACTCAAACACAGTCCAAGCAACGAATCAGCCAGGTCTATTTCCTTCCATTTACATGAACAGGGCATTCCATTTACATGGCAAGTGGAAGAGGTTTAGTTTCTTTACGTATCATCATCATTTCTCGGAAACAGTGCGTTGTTCGACCTATGTTCGTAAGGAGTTTTTTGTTCCTTGCTATTGAATATGCATACCATTAAATTTACGATCACGACTTACGGGACACCCTGTATACACTACGTTGTATCTCAGAGGAAATCTTACGACTGATTACATGATGATCCAAGAACATGGCACCGGTATTCCCGAGATCTGCTCATGGGGCACTTGACAACAGTGCTTGAGGATATGGAGTGTGACACGGCTCTTTTTGAGAGTCTACTGGGCTCATACCCAGACTGAGCGTGTGTTGTTCGCGAAGCAAATGGCGGACATACGAATTATTGATGTCAACACACCCATAAATAAAAGCAGATTTGTTCATTCTTGTTTTCTCTGCTGACCCCTAGCAAAAGGTTATGTGGGACCCTGTATACCATTTTTCACAGGGGAATTTAAAAAATCTTGGAAAAGGAACTTCAACAGAGATACGTGTTCTGTATAACGCAGTCAATTTTTATTCAACACTTTGTACCAACAATTGAGCTCACAATTAAGATTGACTAAATCCAAAAATTAAATAAAAACATATATAAGATAAAATAAGATGACAAAAATGATTTCGTCACAAATGAAATCAAGAAATGAAACTGAGTGGTAACGTACAGCTTATGACCAATGGACAAAGAAAACAATCTAAAAATCTGTAATTCAAGTTTACAAACAATAATACCATAAAAATAGAAAACAGAACAAAACTCCTATTTGTTGTTTTAATGGACATCTCGTTCTCATTCACAAATAAGATTACACGATTAAAAAATTTTTAAACATAATTAGAAATCAGTAGAGCTCTCCTTGGCTTTTATGACTTTGAACACTATGTTTCATAGAAATAATTAAATTTGGAACACTTATGGTTCAATTTCACACCAATCATCATTACATCACCGCTTCTCTAACAAGGAGACTCCACGTACTCGGACTCACGAATTTTGATAAAAAATATTCTACGAGTAGCTTTCACCAAAATAAACACCCATGCAAAGCCATTCGACGCACTTCTCAAAATTTTCCGAGGAAAAAAATCATAAAGTTTATTATAATTGCATATACTTTATAAATGCCCAAATCGTAGCATAGATTTTTATCACATTCACGTGGTCTAGTCACTAGACTCTAGTGGCAAAACTCTAATATTTTATTTTGCAGGTACGGATTCAAATCCCGTCCTCAATAATTTTTTGGATCTCTTCGTAATTTTTTTTAATCTGTATGGGAATGTGTAATTCATTTACAGTACTTCATGTATGTTAAAAATAATTTACGAAGAGGAAAAAAAATTATCGAAGACGGGATTTAAATCCATACCTGCAAAATAGAATTTTAGCGATTTACCACTAGACCACCTGAATGTTAAAAAAAATCTTTGCTACAGTTCGGGCATTTATAATGTGCAGGCAATTATAACAAACTTTATGAATTTTTTTCTCGGAAATTTTTGATAAGTGCGTCAAATGGCTTTGCCATGGTTCCTTAATTTGGTGAAAGCTACTCGTAGAATATTTTTTTTTATCAAAATCGGTGAGTCCGGGTACGTGGAGTCTCCTTGTAAAATTTATAACTCGCTCATACTGAAGACCATCTTTATATACACTGCGTGTAATAATGCACAAGAGATTTTTTACTGGATTCAAATCTGGGCTTCTCGGTGGTGACGACCCCTTTTGTTTGTAATCACTGAGTTGTTTCTTTAGAACTATGAGCATTGTCCTGCTGAAACACCCAGTTATATCCATATACTTCAGAAGTATACGGCAATGGATGGTATTTGGTAGAGTTCAAACTTGATGATACAGTTAGTAGTCGAAGTGTCCCATTGAAACACAAAGCTTTATCAAATTTCAGGACCTATGAGGCGTATTCAATAAGCTTTTAAGAATAAGTGAAATTCATTCGTCCTGGCCTGGAAAAGGGGAGGGCCCTTAAACTTTAAACCAAGCCAGATGACCTGAAGATGTCCAGAGGCCAGGACGAAAGATCTCGTCGTTCTTCTCCTTTTAGTTCCTTTTTACTTATGTTTATTGATTTGTCATTATTATACTATATTCAGCAGATGAATAAACCCACAATTATTATACAGTTGATTCAAAGACATCTGCATAATATCTCATCATGATACTGTCCATATAAACAACCACATTCATTGAAACGGTTACATGTTGATGAGGGATGCTGATTACACTGTAAACAGAGTTCCTCAACTCTCTCAATGCATCTATGAAGTATTTTTTAATGTGGACAGAAATAATTCCATACTCATAGCAGCCTTTCTTTGATATTCTAAAATGTTAAGGATGCAATGTCGAATTTTCCTGGGCGAAGCCAATTGGACACAAAATTCCAGTGCGAGCACTTTAAAGAATTCTTTTCGTTTTTCCAAGGTAAATATACACTTTATTAAGGGGTTTCATTTATATTCAAATTCAAATATTGCAAAATTTCATCAAACAAACAGCCCGAGCAACGCCGGGCATATCAGCTAGTCTTCTATAAATAACAGAACCTAACCTCATGCTGCGCATAGAACAAGATTCCCGATCAGATCATTAAATTCTGTATCGTAAATAAACAGCTAGTGAATCTTCTTTTTTTTTGTTTCTCGGTCGTCTCTTTCAGTGTATATTAACCTTTAGACTATTTTTAACAACTGTCAGTCGTTTTAAATAGAATCCTAACGAGTGACATTAATGCTTCGAAATGAAACTGTTTCATTGTATTCTCTTTCTGGGCCAATTGCGTGAGCAGAATGACCACAAAACCCCGGATTAATTCCTCCGCCTGTTTTCCGTGCTCATTAAATGAATTAGAACGAACAATTCTGAAGTGCTATCATTCTCTCAGTGACCCAGTTGTCCTTGTAATGCAATATTAAAACTACTATCACCACTTAATATTGCTTATCATTCAGTATTTCAGCCATAAAATATGAACACATAGCAGATGAGTCTATTGTAAAGATTTAATTTAGGTTATCTTACTTTCGATAAATTTTGCGCGTTTGGCTCTATTAAAGCGTATTTTTAATGTGTATCACAAATTTAAGATGTAGATATTAAAAATTTTTAATTCTCTCATATTATAAATAAGAAATTAAATTAGAAAATATTGAACGTGTAGTGATAATTTTTTTCCCGTATTCTGAAGACAAGCCAATAAAATACTTTCAAGCAACCAAAATACTTTGCATTCAAAAAAATTTAGAATATGAATGTTGTTCAGTTATTAAAATCTTTGATTTAATATACATACATACAGCGTATTTATATTACACGTAATAAATAATTACAAAATTTTAAATTCAAGTGAAACTTCTGAGCCATCTTTATTATAATACATGAAATAAAAATATATTTTATTAAAAGGTGGAGCTTCATACGGCAATCAATATGACATAATCGCAAGTACGAGATAGATATTAATTCAACGGGATTGGATTTAGAAGTTGTTTGACGTGCCTTGCTGGGCATATTCTTCTGGAGGAGAATTCTGGGAGTAGTTTTTTTATTCGACCATCTCTTTGTTGATTTAGTATCAAATAGAGCCCGTTTAAAATATTTAACAAATCGTATAACAAGATAAAATAAATGATTTATTTAATTGTAAATATTAAATCTGTATAAATTTAATGCCCATTTCAGCTTCTTTTTCTAGAAGTAAAATGCGCTCGAAAATATTGTAGATATGGTGTTTAGCTTTATGATTAAAGCTTTTTTAGCTTATTTTTTAGAAATCGCAAAATAATTCTGGAAATTTACTATCAAATTATTGTAACGTGGAAAACTAAATTTTGAGACAGTTCGATGGGGTTTCTCGCAAGTGAATGGAAAGACAGCAAACACCACATCTCATGTTGCTAATTAAAAGATAACATTTCGAACAGCAAGACGGATTTTTTGAACCTGTGAGGAATGGCTTTTCATTATTGAAGAATAGAAAAGTTAGGATAAGGATTCATCATATAGCATGACACTGCATTATATCTCTTCTTCATAGATGCCCGTGATTTTTTTTTTCATCAAGAAAAATCTGTTTACCACCTTTTCACTCTCCGGATGTGTCACCATGTGATTTTAGGCTTTCTTATAATGATGGGAAATCCTTTCTTAAGGAGATTAAGACAACGACAGACTATCTGAAGGCATTTCAAATAATACAAGCGGGTCTTTTTAAGTATCAGAAAAAACAAATAAGAATATTTAAAGAAGTCGTTAATAGGTTTATAATTTATAAATAATCATAGTTCTTTTTATAATTTCTTCAGCGGGATATAACCAAAATATGCCGCCGAAGTGCTTAAATAATTTGATATATGATTTAAATTTAAATAATTTTAAAAATTTGTGTGTGCGAAGTAATTTAAAAAAAAATGTAATTACGATTAATGAGAAAATGAGTAGAAAGGCGTCATTTATTTAAAAACTGGCTCATTTGTCAATAATAACGAAAAACTTTCAACTCTCTACATAATTTATAAATATACATTTTTTCGCAGCTACTCTTTAAGAAAGGCAATTGATTTCTAATGTTGAATAAATTAAGTTTGGCTAACACAATTCGAAGTTGTTTAATCGAGTTCGATAATTCGAGTTTTATTACATTTCAAGAACAAATTGTTTATTCTGTAATCCCTTTATTTTAAGCAAAAATTGAATCAGACGAGTAAAATCATTAGAAGAAATAAGTTGTAGGCGTTAATCTATAATTTAGAAATTCTCCATTTTAATAACGGGTGATGGTTCTTATTAAAATGATTACTTTTATTAATTTTTCCTCCTAGGCAAACGAGGTCGGTGACGATTGATATCGAGGACCCGGAGGAAGTGTTAGGAATGCTGTCCATGTTAATGCAGAATCTCTTACAGGCAATGGCTGTTCAAACGTAAGAAAATCTTTAAAAGCATTGGTTTCGTTTAGCCTCCTGAAATGCTTTAAAATTTTTTTAATTAAAGTGTAAATTTTTAAATTTCATATAATTCACAAGTTTTATAAGGATGCTGCTCTGCCATCTAGTGCAATTTTTATAATCGCAAGATGGGTACGATCAAGGCATGGCCCCTTATATTTACTATCTAGGGGGTTATGGTCAAGGCCTACTGCTAATATTTCTTGTTGGTAATATGAAGAATGCCAATATTTACGTTAGAAAAAAAATAGAAAAAATGGGTCGATGGAGTTGTTTTGTATCTGGATGCAGATCAAGGGTAATCAATTTTCTTCCCCTTTAATTTGGAGTAGATTTTAAAGAAAAAAATTTACCAGAAAGCAATGGATTATTAAAATAAAGCGGGATATAGAAAGCGATTTGGCTATTAACAATATCCATATACATTTATCTTACCCTGCAGAGCATCTACAATAAACATTAGATGGAGGAAGACGAAAAAGACTGTACACAAAAAATAATGATACTGGCTCAGGAGAACATGAGATTTAAAGCCTAGGTTTTCTTGAACCAGATCTTGAATTATTTTTTTTAATTTACATAAAGGTCTATTAAGTATTTGTAAGTTTTATGAGACTTTCCCCGTTTTATTTCCTTAAGTCAATAGATTTTAATATTAGGTAACGGATATAAACATCAACTCTATCCTGTTCTTGTATTGAAAATATCATGTGCAGATCCTCCATCGTGAAAACTTGAGCCGCATGAGCAGAGTTAGCGAAGAGCCGTCTCCAACAGTGCATTACAAATTTTGACACCAGAATGAGTACGCATATTTCACATGCGCAGTAAAATAAAGTCGAAATCGTCAATTTGATATAATTTTCATATAATACACGTATAATAATTATTCTAGTTTAGCTGGATTTTTTTTCTTAATTTAAAAATTTTGCTTCAGCAACGACTAATAAATCACTAAGTTAAAAATAACTTAAGAAACACACTTTTATTTCACTTACTAGAAGTGTGCTAAAAAGTTTACAAAAATCTTTTCCAATACTATTTGTATTATCGAAGTCCTATCCTATCCTAACTGACTAAAAAAATAAAAGTGTGGGGTGCGGACGTGAAGGAACACTCCTTATTATAAGAGAACAAAAATGAAATTCTCCTTGATTATAAAATTACTAATTTGGGGGAAAACAGTAAAAAGATGTTTCGGATCTATATTGCATTAAAATATTCCAAACTCACAATTTTTAGATAGTACATCATGTGAAATTATGGGATTTTTTTTCAGATTCATTCCGTATTCTTTAAAATTATTGAAACTTAATGATAACTATCTAAAACTTGTAGACTAATATAAAAATTCCTAATTCATCATATTCTATCTTATTCACCATGTTCTTTTAAATAATATTTTAATAGCATCTCTAAATTAATTAGATGATTTTTTTCCTCACTTTTTATTTAATTAGTGAAAAACGCACTATTGATCTCGGGTTTGGACGTGGACATTCCGGAAGCCAGACGGCCAAACATCTGATGGGATTGGCAGCGGCCAACTTTGCCGGAGGCCCCGGAAGACGACGACGCAGTCCCGAAGATCAAGATGAATTTCCTCTTAATCATCCTTAAACAGTAATTACTTAAGTTATATTTTGTTATATAGATATTATGATTATAAATTTATATTTATTTATTGCCAGCTTCTGAATCTATATTAAAAGTGTTATAGTCATATGATGGTTATATAATCATTCTTTGTCTTTACGCGGCTATTCACAGGATATTAAAAAGAAAGCAACTAACAAGAGAACCATCCGAAACTGTATCTCACAATTGAAAGCCACTCATTTAAAGCTACTATTGATGCTTGTTTCTTTCATAATAAACCGCGAAAACGAAAAAAAATTCCCTATACCATACAAAGACTCCATCAATAGTACCTTTAGGTGAGTAACATATTTCAATTTTGTGTGAAACTGTGAGATACAGATTCGGGTGGTTCGCTCGTAAGTGTCAAATTTTCGAATCAGTTAGTTTTGCCATTCGGTATTTGGTTATTCGCAGTCTTTATAAGGAAGTATCGCAAATGACGGGATTGGACTTGCTTATAGATGCACATATAAGGCCCGGTGCACACTTGCTCCAAAAGTCATCGGGACGCTGCGTCATTTTCAATCGCATAAGAAGAAATGCAGAGAGACTGCTGTTGGGATTCACACGGGACGCTGATATCTATCTGACGCCGACGTCACTTCTGATAGTTATCGAGGATGCCGCAGTTACCTGTGAGACGTGCGTCACATTCCTATACCCCGATAGCTGGCAGTGCACATCTGCCGCAGCGTCGTATCTCCTTTCGTATCTACAGTTTGTGAAGTCTTTCTACACGATGTCTGATGAAAATGTGGATGTCGAACTTGTCATCGAAGAAGTAAAAACTTGCCCGGTAATACTGTGTTTTCAAAATATGCATTGGAACGCCGATAGGAAACAGATTGAAATGACGCAGCGTACTGATAACTTTTGCAGCATGTGTACGCCGAGCCTTAAAGTGTAAGAGGGACTGTCGAAAAGTAACGCACAACAGTTTTTTATGAAATACTGTTTTGGTTCGGATATTCAAAGTTGGCAAACTGATAGTTTGAATCTTTCGCTACAGACAGTATTATCGCCCTATCGGAAGGTCCGATAACTATAGATTAATGATGGCGCGTTTGCTACCATCGTCAACAACGAGATTTAGTCCGTGGGCCAAACGAAAAAATGCGAGTGAAATCCGCAGAAAAATGTTGGAGGTGTATGGTGCTGATTGTCTGGACCGTAGCAACATCTCCAGGTGATGCAGATTCTTCGAAAAGGGCCGAGAAAATTGAGGAATTTGGCTGGGAGGAATTTGGCTGGGAGGAATTTGGCTCAAGCATCCACCCTACAGTCCAGACCATCTGATTATCACCTCTTCGGATCAATGAAGAAATTCCTAGGAGACCAGTGCTTTGGTTCGGATGAAAAGGTAAAATCAGCCGTGCGCAGATGGCTATAAAACAAGAAAACGGAATTTTATGAATGAGGCCTATTGAAACTGGTGCCACAGTAAAATAAATGTGTCGAGAGATGTGCAAATGTCGAATATAGGTAAAACCTGCAGTTTTCTTGTGCATTGTTAAATTTTCACTTATTGTTAAAAACGTGGCCGCAAAAAATTGTTGTGCGTTACTTTTTATGTAACTTCAAAATGCTTCTTGTAATATCAGATCTGCTTTCTGTAGAAGTTGAATAAAAATAGAAAATTCGCATTAAATGGATATATGCAAAGCCCTTGACTTAATTGAAATATTATATAGAACAGTTTGGCATATTCAATTCTTTTAACATGAATCCATTTACCTATTGTGATACTGAGAAGAAGAGGCCTTTCTTTTTTTCTTTTTTAATGCTTACTGAAAAATAACAGCCGTTCCTATCGTTTAATGCTATTGAATTTCGTCAATGATACGTATCCCTAAGTAATTTGGAAAAAACAAAGGCCTTATTATCCTTTCACTGAAGGTTGTTTTTTTTTCTCTTTTGGAGAATCGATCTGCAGAATTTTTCTTTGCCTGTTTTGAATCGATCTCAGCGCAAGAAAAGGTCGAAATAAGACTTTTTTTCTGTTGTTGCTGAGAAACGATAAAGTAAATCTGATCAATATCACGTTTGTTCTTCTCAGATTTCAATTTGTAATTTATTATTTTTGCATTGTAAGAAATTTAAAAACACTTATAGAATGCATTTAGCTAACTTTTTCCATTAAAAAAAAAATCCATAAATCTCTAGATTTAGACTTAAACTAGACTTAAACTTATTCATGTATCATGAAATTTTTTTAAAATATTCTAAAATAAACTGGGTAACATTTATATCATTAAAAATTCCATTCAAGTAACTAATTTTTCATATCTGTTTCTTTTTTTCTTCAGATATCGCCTATCGCTTGGAGCGTCTCAACTGTAAATATATATTGAAAATATCGGCAATTATTTTTCTGCAAGGACCCCTTTCAGAATTTCCCAAGAATCTTCCGAAATAGAAAACTTAATTTAAACTTACCTAATTTATCTAATTCCATAGTAAAAACAAATGATTTCAATTTTTCCCTGTAAATGTGTTTTTACGTAGACGTTGTCAATATATTTTTTAAATATCTATTTGAAAATAAGTTTGTAAAATCAACATAGCAACAAAATGTTATTTTTTTGTATATTTTAGAACGTTCATGGAATACTCTTATTTCAAGTAAATAAAGCGCTATCAATTCCTAGAGAGCATTTCTATTTGTTATTTTTTCTCCTACCCTTATCGTAATACAGCGATGACGTCATAGATAAGTGACCGGAGGTGACACCTGACAGCACCGGAAAGGCAGGAGCCATCGCCACGTGGCGAATGATTGATTGCTAACCGGTAGTTCCGATAAGGTAACTTTCATAATAGCCACAGAGGAAAGCAGAGTAATAGGGACTTCATAATGATAGATTAAAACAAAGGGAAAACATTTCGAGTGGCTCTCTACCTCCCTTTCAATTGGCAAATTCACTGCCTCCCTCCTCCCTCCCTTCCTCCTCTTCATTGTTTAGTATTAATAAATGTGGAGATAACGCCAATAATATATCAATCGGCTCCAATTTCCTTAGAACATTCAACATCAGAAATAAATAAAAATCTGTTCAACTTCGACCGGGCGTTCATTATAAACTGTGACTTCATTTCAATAATTTAATGTCATTTAGTAAAAAGAGTCTGAGTATGGTTAAAATTGTCATATTTACCTTAAAAAATTAATCTTAAGAAAACAGAATTTATGCTCTCAAAAACAGCATAATAAAGAGACAAAGGAGCATCACTTAAACTAATGCATACTAGTAAGATGTACACAATACATTTGAATCATTCAATCGCACATCTCTTCTATTCTCATTCATGTTGACACATTCAATTCGTCGCATTCGCATTTAATCAAATATTTCATGAAAGCTTTCGTCTCATATAAAATATTCAACAAAATCTGCTTAACTAGGATTAAGTGAAGTTAATTAAAAGACTTTATATATTCCAGGTAAAGAGGGATATCAATTTGGACATTATTTCGATATGCATTCTTTTTCGTTAATACGTATTATCTCCTTAATCTGACATCTTCATAGGAGGTGTTATTAAAAAAGTTTCCAAATTCAGGCTTTCGCGTGAGAACGGAGAACAATGTAGAATCAGTATGGTAATCAATAACGGCGTGGCTTCACACGGTTTATTTGTGAAAATGAACGAGAAACTTGAAGTACGTGCGTGCATCAATTTCTGGCTTAAACTCGGTTAAAATAAATAAACAAACTTCCGAAACGCTGATTTTTCTTCAGCGGTCATTTGATGAATATGTTATGGGCAAAGTACAAATTTGTGAGCGACATGAATATTTCAATCGTACGCGAATTTATTCTTGAGGCATAAACAAATGGAATTATGGGCCAGTGGAACTATACCCCGGCTCACGCATTTATCTAAATGCGTCAGTTTTTAAACAGAAACAACCTTTCTGTTTTGGCCATCGGCGACTTCTTCCTCTTCCTTGAAGTGAAAGGAAGAAGATTTGTCACTGCAGAAGAGATTCAAGACAGCTGGGATCGTTAATCTTAAGGAGACTATTTTGAACGGGATGGGAGCTTCTAAAACTTCAAATAATTGTGTACCATTTTGAGGGGTTAGTTAGGAACTTTTTGATATCAATTCGCGCATAAGGAAATAAAGGCTAAAAAAAGACAGAATCTTAAAAATACGTAAACCTTTTCACGTTCATCACGGCTTGCAGTCAATAAATATCTCGTCGAAGTGTACATGTCACAATGAATGGGCCTAAGGCTTCTGTATTGCGCGATTTATTTGGATTTTGCATTGTGTCGGATTTTTATCTGACTTTTAATCAGATAGGATACAACAATTTATCTTAAGGAAGACCCAGTGAACGTAAATCATTTTTCCATTTTTATTATTATTTGAATTAATAAATAAATCTCCTTTTACTAATGAGCTAAATAAATGAATAAATAAAATAAAATATAATAAAACAAAATAAAAGTCACTAGAATGCCTTGATGAAACTTGAAGTTTGCTGTAATTGGATTAACTTGAAGTTTTAAGGAAATCGACGAACTTGAAGAAACTGAAGAAATGACGAAATCCAAGATGTTAATGGAGAAGTGGACAGGAAAGTTGACAGGAAGGTGGGGAATTGAATTTTTGGAGATACAGAAATATGGTGATGAAGAAGAAATGTTCGGAATTTTTGAAGTAAGTCCAAAAGAATTATGATTAAAATATAAAATTAGCAACAAAAGGAAAATACTACAAAAATAGTACATAACATAACAACAATACTACACAAAACACTCAAATAAAATATAACACATAATTGTTTTCATTTTAAACTATTTTCATTTCAAAATAATTTTCAAACTGAAGATGAGAGTAAATCTCTCGAAAACGTTATATTTTAGTCATAATTCTTTTGGATATTACTTCAAAAATTCCGAACTTTTCTTCTTCATCATCATATCTCCGTATCTCCAAAAATTCGATTCTCCAACTTCCTGTCGACTTCTAGATTATTAACTAATAATAATTATAAACTGGAGATGATCTCCAAGCATAGGTAATAATTTTTCCATCTAAAGTAGACGACAACCAACTGAAGAGATTAATCGAAGCCGACCCGCGTAAATCCACACGAGAAGTTGCTAAAGAGCACAAGGTAGGCCATACTAGAGTCGTTCGCCACTTGAAGAAAACTGGAAAGGTGATAAAGAAATTTGTGCGTGATAGAAAAAAACTGAGATCAGATACGGATTCAGCGTAAAAAAGGGTAAGAACAGTTCTTAACGTTAAAAAAGTTTTTAAAAAGTTATTTTTTTGTTAGCCTATGTTATTCGAATCATAAATTTTGCTACATATGTGTTGGTGGAGTGATAAATGATTCTGCTGAAAAGATGTTGGGACTACGCCAAGGCTCAGTATTGGGTTCTTTACTTTTCTTTGTCATAATAAATGATTTGCCATTATTAAACACCAAAATGCCTTCAGCTCCTTTTGCCGACGATACTAATGTAATGGTTTACTTCCAATCACCTGAGCGCGTGTTTTTTGAAATGCAAGTTTACTTAAATGATCTTAAGACTTGGGTGGACATAAATAAATTAATTTTAATGTTTAAAAACCAATCTAATGATATTTTGTGGAAGAAGATCACTTGATAGATCTGATTTACAATTGCGATAATGACAAGATTGACTTTACAACACATTCGAAATTGTTAGGAGTCTCGATCCAAAATGACTTAAAATGGGACCGCCATGTGAATAAAATGACCACAAGATTAACTTAAAATAATTTTTTTTTCTTTGGAGACCTCGGCCATATCTTTCAATCAAACATCTGAGAACAGTTTGCTGTGTCTATTTTCAAAGTATCGTTAACTATGCTCTTCCTCCTTGGGGAAGCTGCTCTGTTTCTTCGCAACAACGTAGTTTTCGTTTGCAGAAACGGGTTATTAGCCGTGTTCTTGGATTTTCTTGTTTTGAAATGTCAGTCATAGATTTGTTGAACTTAAAATTCTTATCATTTGCAATTTATACTATTATCATTAGTGGCTCTTAAATTCATTTATTATAGATACAACCTCTGACAATTAAATTCGGTGAATGAGTTCACACAACAAAATGCAATACAGATAGAGCCAGATTTACTTTATTGTCCTTCGAAATAATCACCCTGGAAGGCCAATAAAGTGATCGGGTGTATAAGTCCTGGAAGCTCCTTAGGGATGGCTTTAAGTTCACGTGTCACATTTGCTTGAATGTCTGGAATGTCCGCAATTCTGTGTCCCTTTAAGGCCCGTTTCAGGTGTGGGAACAAGAAAAAGTCTGCCGGTGCCAAATCTGGTGAATAAGGTGGATGAGCTATGGATACGACCCCTTTGTTGGCCAGAAACTGTTGCACGATTACGGCAGTGTTCCTCTTTGATCCATTATCCACAGTTGCGTGCGCACGCTACACCTTCAACTGAAGACACGAGCATCTGCTAAACCATTGCACGCACAAACATGGCCTGTCTGAACTTGCTTAAACAATGACTGGGCTTGTATTCACATGCATTGTTACTCGCGTGAAGCTCGCACAGATTAGGGTGTGACGTCATTCACCGAACTTAATTGTCAGAGGTTGTATATCAAATGACTTTTTAATTATAAAAAAACAAGCAATAGAAACATGTTTGAAATAAATTTTTTGAAAGCAAGTGACAAAAAGATCTTTTTTATATTTCAGTTGCATGTTATTTTTAATAATCTTGCTAAAGATTTAAGAAATGCCATTGGTCAGTTGTTTTTTTATACGTTGAATTCTTGTTTTGGCCGTATTTTTTTATGTTGAATTCTATTGATGGAATTTATAATGGAATTTAATTTTTTTTCAAAACACTCAATGGAATCTTATTTGAAATACGTTTGAATATATGTTATTATTAGGGTTAGGAACCTTAGGTAAAAACATACATGGTTTCAGTATTAAGTGGTTGAAGCACGCGCGCGATGAGATCCGGTTATGAAACAAAAATAAAAGTTTAATATGGAACAATATGAAAGTAATAAATTCAATACAAAAAACAGCTTCTTCAGCTTGAGAACAAATTTTAAATGCAGAAATAATCAAACTATAAATAAAGGAGAACATGTGAGTTCGTCACGGAGACAGTTTTGCATTATTGTTGCACGTTTAAGC
Source organism: Rhysida immarginata (assembly GCA_023313115.1). Lineage (NCBI taxonomy): Eukaryota > Metazoa > Arthropoda > Chilopoda > Scolopendromorpha > Scolopendridae > Rhysida > Rhysida immarginata. Next base: position 3,244,931 of record JAHWFO010087465.1, on the reverse strand, counting down.
TTTGTAGGCACAGACCGGAACTGAAAAGTCACCTGATCATTGTTGTCTGAGTAATAATTTAGCTTTGTTGGCGCTAACTTGAAGCACAGACCGGAACTGAAAAGTTACCTGATCATTGTTGTCTGAGAAATAATTTTTATCAAACTATAATGTCTGGGTGCGAGCTTTGCCAACACCTCCTAAAGATAAGGCCTGAGCGCGAAAACGTCATATATTTTTACATGATCATCCGAAGACATGTTTAATCGCTTTTCTACCAATAATAAGCCCTAAATTATGTCTTCGCATGATGATGTAACAACGAGGTCTACGAGATAACAAGGCCTGGAAGCGAAAAAGTCACCTGACCAACTGGGTGCTAGCAACAATGGAACCTTCATTGTCTCCATCTTGGATGTTAACAATCAGTGTTCAGGCTTTTAATAGCGACTTAACACAGTAGAGTAGTTTCTCATAAAGAAAATTTTTTCTAACAGTCGCTAGTTTTAAAATTTCTCATAACACGTAAATACATCTTTGGGCTAAAAATAGCACCAAAGTTTCCAGTATTCAGCCTTTTAACATCCAGTGCCCAGGCAATATTGGAAAACAGTAATCAGATTTTAAACCAAATTTATATTAAATTGAATTTTACTCTTTCAGTATGATAAAAGTAACGTTAAAAATGTATTTTCATAATATCAGTTAAATTAAAGAATTTCTGGAATGGACAGCATTATTACAACATTTCTTTTACACTATCATACGAAAAAGAACTAAGCTCAGTACATTTGAGATGGAACCAGTTTGAACAATTATCAAAACCAATATTTTTCAAATTGTCATCTTTAGTATCACATATTAATCTTAAATTACTCTCTTACTGAGTTTCATTATCTGGATCAATATTTTCATCTAAACTGAAAGTGATTTCCTCTTCTTGCCTTTGGTCTTTTCATAAGAGATTTTCGGTTCCCTCTCTCTCTCTCCTCTTTTCTCTGCTGTTTTAATTTTGTTTCCTTGATTTTGGCCAATTCCTTTTTATTGAAGAAGTCACGCCATGCTGCTGATGAAACACACTTGGAGGTCGATCTTTGATAGGTAGTTGCTTCTTTGTGTTCGATAAGGGAATGGTCGGAACGGATGATCTCAAATTTTTGTGGTTGTGACTTCTTTAATAAATAAGGTATTTCTTTCTGACAGCAAGGGGTAATTTCCAATTTCCTTTGGATCTTTTTCCTGTAAAATATCAATAGAATCCTGGCCAATTTGGGCATTATTTTCTATGGCGTTGCCTTCTTCTGTAGTTTTATTTGAACTGTGTGATTCTGTAATTGAGCTAATTTTTAGAGCCTGGTACTACTTCTATTGAACGATCACTTGCGCGAATTTCTATTTCTGCCAGTAGAACACCATCATTTCCTATGTTATATATCCCAAGCTGAATGTCAACACTCGAGTTCAATCTCCTTGGGAACCGCATCTGTATACAGGAGCCCTTATAGAAGCACTGTCTGGTTGTTATTTACAGTATTTTCTTGATCTGGAACTTGTGGCGTTGACACTGCTGAAATGGGAAATATAGAAAGTTGAGCTTTATGGATGTCTTCTTTATGGAAGCAACGGGCTTTTAGTTGTGTCAAGGGCCTTTGATAAGTTGGCACTGATCATCGTTTCCAATGTGTGGCGGACTTTAGGTTTTCTAGATACCAGTAGTCAGCCTCAATCTTTCATATTAGGCTGACTACTGGGTTTTTTGTGTTTAAAACATATTATCTCATGTACTTATTTTTTTCATAATTATAAAATATGTACTTGTGGCTGACCATTGGGGCGGGAGCTGAACATAGGATCAGCTGCCCTAAATGAAATGGTAGTTAAATGAGTCAATGAATCAATTATCATGTTTATTTATTTATTAAGTTTTATGCATAGTTTCAATTTATTATAAAATTTAATACGGGAGTTTCAAAATTAGTTACAAATGTTGTCGACATGTGGCGCTGCACACAGCGCAGTACGGAGTCCGAGAAATAGGCTGTAAACGTCCCTTGCAAGCAGCCATTGCAATCACATCACAATCGATTCAAAATGTGATGCACCTTTCGGAGCACAGAGAAGCGCAAACGAAAAATGAAATTTTCAGTCACTTTCTGTATTGTGTCCACAGCAATGGACACACAAGCCTCACAGATCAACTCGTCAAGTGTTGCACGATTATTCCGGAAAACACTGTCCTTCAATATGCCTTTAAAAAAAGTCGCAGGGAGCATGGAGGCAAAACCATGCCTGTTCCAAAGCAATGACTCTATTCCCGAAGCATTCCTCAAGAAAACAAAGACCGCTGGGATATGGTGTGGTCGGCCCCAACTTGAATGAAATATGAAGTGCGTGGTCGATCCTCCAGCGCTTGTAGGTTGGCGACAAATTGTTCCATAACCGCAACGTACCGTACAATAGCAATCGCAGGGAAAAACTGGCCAATGATGCCTTTGCTGGATACTGCAGCCCAAACGGTAACTTCTGGGGAATACCGTGTTCATGCTTGACACAAATGTGGGTTTTCGGTACCCCCAAAATCGCCAGTTTTGTCCGTTCACGAAACTATCCAGGTGAAAACGGGCCTCATCTGTGAACCATATACAGCCAACAGCGAATCCATTACCATCAATCTTGGTGAGCATATCATTCTCGAAATCTTCTCTTTGGCGCACAGCTGGAACGGTTATGACTTGGTAACATGCGTAGGATGTTCCTCAGTATTCTGTGCGAATGCTTTAATCTGGATTCCGTTGCAACTTTTCGTAAGGATTTCCTCGGATTACGCTGAATAACTGCAGAAACCGTTGCGACATTTTCAGAAGTAGCTGCAGATTGCAAGATTTCCCACTAATTTATAAGCCACGCTGCCTGTCCCTTGAATTTTGTCGAAAAACAGACGGATTGTTTTCACATCAGAACCTTTTGCAACTTTAAATCGGGATTGAAAACTGCGCCTTGTTGCTGTAGGACTGTGAGTTAACCGGTTGTACTCCTTTATCAGAAAAACACGTTGCTCTAAGGAATACATGACTTCATCCACTTCCTTCTGTACGCTACGCACAGCGCCAACTGTCGGCAACGTTTGTAACTAATTGTAACTAATTTTGAAACTTCCGTAAGAAAATTTTACGGATTTCAAAATAAACATAGCATTTGTTTCATTCTTCTATCACCTCCGTTTTCGAGATATTGACTCTTAAATCAAGGAGTCCTTTGTGGGACTCCCTGTAGATGTTGTATTCAAAATAATTTTGCAATCTGTTTTCTTGTTCCTTTTTTTTTTTGTTTATGTTTATGTGACGCTTATGTATCAATATTATTTAAACACTATCGTCCTTTCGCGATAAAAGTTTTGATAAAAATCGTAAACAGCACCATGTGCTCTTTAAAAAAGTAATAAGCTATCAATATTATTATTGCTTTATAAATAAGATTTAATAATCAAAATTAATTGGAAAAGTATTGTATCGTTCGATTAATCTGGCTTCCTCCATCGTTACGTTGATGGCAGAATAAACGGCATGACGCGATGGATTTCATGTGTGTTCATCAACAGAAACCAGTGGCGGTTTTATTACGGCCTGTAAAATATTTTTTATGGGATACTTGGTTCATCCGATGCATGTAGACAGCATCGCTTGAACGCTAAATCGTTTGATAATATTTTTCTCCCCAGAACGTGCTCTCTTTCAATACGCCACATACCACAGCTGTGCACAGGGATCGTTTGGCGTCCAAGTATTTCCAGCAGTATGATCTAGAGTTGTGCTTCTATGGCCTGCATAGTCTTTAAACATTTATACCATAGAGCATTTCTAGGATGAAATTACACATCTTTGCTGAATTCCTATGGGCTGTCATTTCGAGCTTGTCTAACAGGTGGAGACCCATTCCGATATTGGGAAAGTGTATAAATTTCATCAACAACTTATAAATTGTGCTATCAGCAGAATATCTTACGTTAAGTGTCTTGAAGGATTCCTTATTATTAAATGAAATCTTGTAAACATTCTAAGAAAGAGCTTTAACTATGACGCAGAAGTAATTTTAAATTCGAGAAATTAAAATTTAGTGAGAGTTTCTAATAAACAACGGGAATTCATTTAATTACGTCTATTTTATTGCTCAAAGTTCATGTTAAAATAGAAAGAGATCCCAATTTATCAAACAATACAAATTGCTTTATGGCAATCATAATACGTTTCGTACAAACGTACGGACACAGTACTAATATTAGTGTAACATGAGTAATTGCGTAATCCTGCCTCGATAAAGTGATCGTAACGTTAGCATGCTTATGTCAGTGATGCATATAAGATAAACAAAAAATAACATTTTATTCATTCATGACTCGTCACAACCAAACGATTGTTATATCACAGGCCATATCTTGTGATATTCTTAACGATCGCTGTTAAAGGCCTGTAACGTGCAATTGACTTAAAGGGGCCCATGAAAAAGCCTAAAAAGTTGATACAGCTGAGCTACGTCTTTGATGATCCGTTTTCAAATTTTCCTGCAAAGGAGGTACAGATTAAGAGTGGATTCTTCTAAGTAGCACTAAGACAAACCTCCTAATAAATAAAATGAAATTACTAATGAGACCATGAAAACGTAAGTACATAATTAAAGGCCTCTGATAAGCTTCGCCAAGTTATGAAGGAAACGTTAAAGATTTGCAAGATCTCATTTAATACACACGTTTATCTCAAATTACGGGGTAATTAAGAATAAAGCCTCGTAGAGTCGTCACAATTATTTTCGAGTTGCGTCCGATAGCACTAGTACTCATAATTTCAAACTTACCCTCTTAAAATTTACTTTCACTATAAACGCTTTTACAATATTTACAGATATTATAATGCAATGTTCTTTTCAAGGAGAAAGATTTGTTATTTATGCAAATTGAAAGGCGTTGTTTTAAGGCAAATTAAAACATTTTTTTTTCATTATTCAAATATATATCGGGATGGTTTCATTTTTTCTAACTGAAATTTCTCTAAATTTGAAGTTAACTCACGTTTAATGTGTGCGCTTTTATCAGTAAGATGATTTTGCCCTTTTTTAATGCTTTCATTTCACGTAATGTTTTTGTTGTTTCCCGTTAGAAGCCAGCACTTAACAGAAGAAAGGTTTCGATTTTCTACACGAATAAAGTCACTGACTTCAATCAATAACACAAAAGAGTGCATTCGGTTAAGAGAAAGGCAAAAGTAATCTTTTCGCTCAGGGGAAAAGCATTTTTTTCAACAATTCGGCCAAAAACATTCTATAATGTTGCTAAAAGAACCATCAACATCTATTACCATTTGTTTAAAATAATGGGCTGTATAATCTAGCGGCATGACTAATAAACGAATGTTAATAATAAGATCTTCCTGAGCATATTCACATCAAAACTGCCTCTCTGAGTCCGTTCAATCCTCAACCGAAAAATGATTCAGTAAATCGGTAAAGCAAGATTTCGTGCTAAAAAGACAAGGAAAGTGCTCATAAGACCTTCTTAAAACAATTGATATTTTGATTTTAAAAGGAAATAAAATATGCAAGATATAGAGTCTATGTAATCATTCTTTAAGTAATAGGCGCTAGCAATTGAGATAATAGGAAACATTTGGAATAGACGCTAGTAAGTTGATTTTGCTTGGAAAGAGATATATTGAACAAGTGATCGTTTAATTAAAATATTTCAAACTTTTTTTTTAAATTGCCAAGCTGGTTTGATCAACTTATAATTTTAGTTAGAAATATTTTACATTATAGTTGACAGCTTGAAAACTTATTCGCCATAGAGATAAGAAGTTGAACAAATATGAATTCTAATATATTTTTTTAATAATTTTCATATAAGAACAGACCTTTCGACGAACGAAAATTTACTTAACCTAACATAAACATCAAACCCTGTGCAAATTTCATTTGGCTAAATGCATGTTCGACAGCTACCAGCAAGGAAACATTCCTGTAACCTTAGAGCAAAGTATCTATAAATACAACATCAACAACAGCAGGTCTTAATCCTTCTGGGACAACACTTAGAAAGATAGAACCGTAGCTTTAAATCACTCCATTTAAACGAAGCCACAAGGTATAACTCTACACATAACCTTGTCCTCCACTGTCATTCTTTTCTTCATTCACTTTCCCCTTTTATTCTACATATACAGGGCAGTTTCTAAACAAGAGGACGGATTTTCACAAGCGATTTTTGACAGGACAAGGAACAAAAATAAGACTTGTTGCAAGATGATACACTAAAATGCAAAAGTCATGGGAGTGTCGTATGCAAATTTCAGGTGACGATTGCATTTCCTAAGAAATGTATAAATAGGCAGTGCGATATCATTGTTGTCAATTCGACTATTAGCAGTCGTCTGAAACATCTTGTAACGATTATGGCTACATGGGGAGAATTATAAGAATTTGAACGCGTAATGATTGTGGGAGCTAGCCTCATGGGACATTCCCTTTCTGAAGTGGTGCGGGCATTCATCGTTCCTCGATAGGGTGTACAGAAAATACCTCATTTCAGGCATTACCTCCCACTATGACAGCGCAGTGGCCAACCACGGCTGATAATTGAGCAGAATGGCCCTTCGTAACAGACACACGTGCCTTCACTCATATAGCTGCGCCTCGCCTGGGCTCGTGAACATATTCTTTGGACTTTAGATGGCTGGAAACACAGCTTGGTTAAGTTGGTGCATGCTGATGGTAAGATTTGAGTTTGGCGCAGACCCCTTGAGGCCATGGACCCAAGTTCTCAAAAGCTGATGGTGACTCTATTGTGGTGTAGGGTGTGTTTACATGACTGGGTTTGGGTCCTCTGATCAAATAGGGCCTATCATTGACTAGGAATCGTTATGTTCAGCTGCTTATTGACCATTTGCAGCCTTACATAGCATTCATGCATCCTCACAACGATGGGATGTTCCAGGAGGACAATGCGCCATGTCACCGGGCCAACATTACTTGCGGTTGGTTTGAGGAGCATTCTGAAAATTTCTAACCGCCTAGATCACCAGACATATTTGAGATATTTTCGAATGATTCATTCGTGAACAAGAGCCTGCACCTGCAACATTCACGCAATTATGCGTGGATATCGAGACTGCGTGGCTAAATCTCTCTTTAGAGGACTTCTGCCGACGGGTAGAGTCCATACTGCATTCAGTTGCTGCACTTCGCCGGGCAAAAGGAGTTTCTACACGATATTGAACATGTATCCCATGATTTTTGGCTCTTCAGTGTATACCATTGGCAATCAGCAGATGAATCGGACTGGGGCGGGACCTCAAGCCCCTTGATTACTATTTGTGTGGGATTTGAGAACTATCAGGTAATCTGAGCGGATTCCTGATGAGCGGACGCCTGCATTCCGCTTGTAACACTATTCGGATACAGGGTGGTACATTTATACTGAAGCTATGGAGGGATACTTCGAGCATCTGAAGGCGGATGGATGGCTTGACTTACTGTATGGTGGATTCAGCGTTACTTCCGGATACTATGTAGGACCATGTTTATTTTTTGTACTGGGAGGAGTTTGTCTCCATCTTTTGTGTATGGTATATATTTCCCATCCGAATCATACACAAAAAAAAAGAACTTTGCATCTCACAATAAACGGATATTTTCTTATCCTTTTACCTTGCTGTAACACAATAAAAGGAGAGGATTATTTGAATTTTTCTAAGATAATAAGATGTGTCTTAGATCCTGCAAATGTGATATATTAATCATTTTAACACCCAATAAAACTAATAAATGTCCAAAATGTCCACGTAATTTGGTGCGCAAAATGTCCAAATAGGGTAATTAAATTCACTTCAAAAAATTAAGAAACTGCACTGAAAGAAGAAAAGAGAAGAAGCCACTAATCCACATAAAATGTGCATCCATCATCCGATTACATATTTTATGTGGATTAGTGGTTTCTTCTCTTTTCTTCTGACGTCTGTTCACAGTATCTGGCTCCATTTATTCACTGCACTGGCTGGTATTTTGGTGCACGTCTCTTTTATTGTAGAAGGTGCACATTGATTCGGATCTTATTTATTCTATGAAATTAATACACTTTGCAGAATAATTGAAGAGCATATTTCCAAAGTGACTTGTCTCCAAGAAATACAATTTTTTAGAAAGAGCGATTGTTAAAGTTCAATCTTATTCAAGCCAACAGATAAATTTATTTTCGGATACCGTTTAATATGGGAGAAACACCGTTTTGGAACACAATATTTTGTGCATGATGGTGAGGCCTTTCAACATTATGTTGGCATAAAAATCTAGAAAACGAACGAATATGGATATACGTCACCTTGGAAATAAGCACTTCAATTACAGGAAAAAGAAATCTTCTGTCTTGATGGTCTTTTGAATAACACTCACTTGAATTGCATAGCACATCTTTAGAGTAAATTGGAAGATCTTATCAAGAATCTGGAAAATGGCCTGAAATTACTAGAAGTATTTTAAAAAGAATGGAAGCACCTAATTCTCTGAAGAATGTTTTCTGCTAAACTGTTTCCTCCCCTCGACAATGATGCAAAATTACCACACCCGTCGCTGTCTCTTTGAAGTTGATGAAAATGCACTCCACCCAGAGTCTGAGATTGAAATTGAAGCCAGATTGGAATTGAAGAACTTAGTCTTCTACTATTTAAAATTAAACCAGCATTTTTCATTTAATCAGTCGTCTCTCTTTTCAACGAAAGTCTCTACTAGTTCGCTTCTATTTTCTTTTGACACGACATACTGTACATCTTGAGTGATGGGTGTCACATTTGACCCTTTGATTACAACTTGTGAATTAAATAAATAATGAGTAGATCTAACGGTATAATTTATTGAGTTTTAGATGCTCTAACCATAGTTTGAAAACACTGTAATTTTCTAAATAATGTCAGAGCAAAATAGTTGTCCTAAAAAAAGCACAATAGCTGAAGTAAACACGAATGTTAAAATAAATGGGATATAGCGCATAAAAACACTCTTGGGCCATTTTCTAGCTTATTTTTTAGAAAGATACATTTTTTACTGCTATTATAATAGAGATAAATTTTAATTTAGAAGTAAAAAATCCAAATCAAATGAAGATGAAAAAAATAAATAAATAAAATCTCACTCGAACTAAATTTTATTATAATTTATATTTTTCTTTAAAGTGATCACATGTTGGTAACATGAATATTTTAGTTTTAATTTTTAATTATGGAAGTCATAAAAGGAATGAAAAACTTTATGATTAGAACGTTTTTCCTACATAGCCTTTTTATTAAAAACCTTTATTTCTGCTGCCACAACATTTACGTCAGCCATATCTGATCTAATAATACGAGCATAAGTGAGAGAATCTAATGAAAAAAGTTGATGACATTCATCAGATTTTAAGAATCATTATTAAAAACAAAATATTAAAAATAACAAGTGGATATGATAGAAGATGGTCTTATTAATTTTGCAGTTGAAAGTAGACTAGATAAGATATCTCTTTCGATGATCTCTTCGAAAATCTCTATTTGTTTTGAAGGATGGGCAACTGTTTGAATATTAGCCTAACCATTGCTGAGATTAATATGGGGATGGAGAACACAACCAGATAGCACAATCATAGAAAATCTTTTGACGATGGGAATTTTTTTTTTTTTTTTTTTTTTACAATTTATGGGTTTTTTCCTCAAAGAGGATTTTGTCTTAGACAATATCTTTTCATACTAAACGAAATATTGGCATCCAACACAAATAGGAAAATTATTTCAACACTATTGACATTTCGAGAGTTACTGCGTCTTCTCTTTCTCTTTCAGAGTTCTCCCAATTCTTTCAGAGTGGATCAATTATACGTTACTTCCATATGAATGGGACCAGCCACAGATAAAAAAAAATGAACACTAAAGTTTATTAGATGCAAGTAAATTCCCTTATATTTTGATAAACTTGTACATAGGTATAAATCTTAATAAATATGCCCTTAGAGATATCATAAATTTTTTTTCTTCATTAATCATTTTTGACAGTTAATAAAATGAGACATGCAAAGAAATAATAACCATACTTCAGACACAGAGATTTATGATTCTTATACTATATAAATATTAATGCTAAACGATATAGCTTAAACATTTTTTAAACACAACCCAGCGAAGTAGTGTGAACCGAGTAGTGTGAACCGAGAAAAAAAGCTGAGTATGTTATTCATTTTCCTATTTTTTTTGTATCAACCAAGCATTTCCTTATTTAGTAATAATTAGATAATTAGAAAGTTGTTCAAAGTGTTTGATATAAGCAGGTCTACATACACTGAGTGAGCATATTATTATGACCACCCTGTCAGTTGCCTTTAATACTGCAGTGGTTCTTAGTGGCATTGATTCCACGAGATGTTGGAAGGTGGTGGGAAGAATCTGACACCATGCCTGATGGATAGCACTGTCTAGTTGTGCTAGATTGGACGGTGGTGGATCCAGCCGTCTGATGGTTCGTTCGACTTCGTCCCACAAATGCTCAATTGGAGTGAGATCTGGGGATTGAGGGGGCCACCGAAGTAAGGTGAAGTCCTCCTCATGTTCCTGGAACCACTCCTGTACAATACGAGCTCAGTGGCATGGCGCACTGTCTTGCTAGAAGTAGCCATCTCCATTGAGGTACGCCATCAACATGACAGGGTGGAGTTGATCGGCGACGATACGAATGCATGCTGTACCATTTAGACGTTGTGCAACATGTATTAACGGACCGAACGCATGCCAGGAAAACATTCCTCAGACCATAACACTGCCCGCACCGGCCTGAAGGGTTGTACTCATGCATGCGGGGTCCATGTTTTCGGGCTGTTTCCGGTAGATTCTCAGACGGCCGACTGCATGATGTAACTGGAATCGTGACTGTCAGACCACACGATTTGTTTCCACTGCTCGATAGTCCAGTCTTTGTGTTCCTGAGCGAATTGGAGTTGTTTCCGCTTGTTGGCTACAGACAGCAAAGGTGTGCGGACAGGTCTTCGGCTTCCGTATCCCATGTGATGCAGTGTGCGGCGGACAGTGCATTCAGAGACCATTTTGGAGGAGCCCTGATTAAGGTCAGCAGTGATTTGATACAGTTGCCCTTCTGTTATCCTTTGCCAGTCGTGACAGTCTCCGTTCTGTCCGATCATCAACCATCCTTGGGCGGCCACAACGCGAACGTTCAGACCCCGTCTTCTGGCTAACCGTCCAGTTTTTAAATGCTTTAACGACGGCTGCTCTTGAGCACCCCACGAATGCTGCTGTTTCACTGATATTCGCTCCATAGCTCCGAGTAATTACAATCATCCCGCGTTCGAAGGCTGTTAAATCGCGTCGTTTATCCATAGTTGAAGAATGGAACACGTCTACTGTTGTCCCTTTTTATATTGGTAGCAACATTGTGCCGACGTCCGTGCGCGCATTTGCAGAAACATGTCAGGTGGTCATAATAATATGCTCACTCAGTATATTTTATTTCTTTAGAATCTTCCAAAGATGAAATCTGTGATGAATGTGTTAACTTTTCTCCTTGTGGCTATTGTGATAGCTGACGCTTCCGAGAATATAATCGAAAAGTAATTTTTTTTATCATAATCATTATTTGTTTAAATACCATTAATAAAATCTTTTCTAATCTTTTAAAATTAGATTAATTAAAAAGTTTAAACTTTTCAAATCAAATTTTTTTATTTGTTTCGAATAGTTTAAAAGTATACAGGGTGCTTCTGAAAAACTGTGTATAACTGCAAGCAATGACAGAGATGACCAGAATGAACATTTTCTTTTAATTCAATGTGGGTTCGAATTAGAACGTTAACTGAGATATGAACAGAAATAAAAATGCCGCCACCAAGATCAACAAGTTAATAACTCAGGTTCTGCAGCGCCTAGAATAATGAATTTTGGAGAAATAATAGGGTACATAAAATTTGATGTATTCCAACGAGTAGTTTCCGAGTAACGCATTCAAAATCGTAACAGTGCTCACATGCAAGCACTAACAAGCACGTGTTACGATGTTGAGTGCGTAACTCGGAAACTACTCGTTGGACTTCGATCAAACTTTAACGGTATACAGAATTTTATGTACCCTATTATTTCTCTAAAATTCATTATTCTAGGCTTTACAGAACCTGAGTTATTAACTTGTTGATTTTGGTGGCGGCATTTTTATTTTTGTTCATATCTCAGTTAGCGTTCAAATTCGGACCCACAATGTATTAAATGAAAATGTTCTTTACTTCTTCTTGATCGCCATCGAAAATGTCAAGTGAACAATTGCGTTTACACAAACAATGATCAGGGAAGTGGAATCCACGCTCATCAGGGATGGCTTACTAGACACGCAATATCGATGAAACTCTGCATGGATCTGATTTTATTTATATTGTTCGCAGATCGGGGATTTCATCTGACTTGAAAGGAGAAATTCTCGATATATAAGCCAGGTGCTTGCTTATCTTTGGGTTTCCATTTTGACAGTTTAACTATACCATTGTCCGCAGTGGCCCAGTTGACGAGCTGGTTCGAATCCGAATTACGGAAATTTTCCTTTTTTCATGTATTTTCACAAACAATAATGAAAGTATTGCAAGATAAAAAAAAAAGGTTTTAACAATTAAACAAAGATTTCTTAATAAAGAATATTTTTTTCTTCTTTAGGCATCTTGATGAACTTTTAGAGACACGCAGAAACCTAGCTTCGATCAAGGACATGATCCATAAAGTAGAAGCTGCATTCCAGTAAGTTTCTTTTTTTATAATTATAGCAAATTTACAAAATCAGTCAGTAAAGGGAATAGAATTTAATTAGCTACAAGAAATTAAAAATATAATATTGCTAAGATGAGATTGATAAAATTTAAATATTTGAGGTATGACGTGTAATAAATCTTCAAAGAATAAATCATTAGATGGTCAGTGAGGCGTTTAATTGTACGCCAACCTCAGCTGTTCAAATTAATGATGAAAAATAGGAAAGAAAATTCCGCAGCCTGGATTCGAACCAGGACTAAATATTCATAGACCATTCTTGAGTTATTCTTTCGTAGTTAAATAAAAGCTTGATACGGGTAAAATTTAACGGCTATCATCAAATGAACTATTATATACAAAGGATTATACCCTTATTATTACAAATATATTTATACACCTCGAGACAGCGGTTTCCATACGACAATTAAATAAAAAACCAGAAATAATTATAAGTTGAAAATTTCAGAAAAACTTTAATTTCTAAAATATAATCTTCTTACAAAAAGTTTTAACATTTTCTTTTTTGTTTACAAGATATGAGAAAAAAACTCAAAAAACACTGCAACACTTGTGACAGCAAAATCATACCTTGCCATTATTAATTAATTTAGCGCTTAATTTTTTCTCCTTTTGCATTAATGACTTCCAGGAACCTTTTATTCATGTCTGTGAATATTTTTTTTAATTTTTGTCGATCAGTTGAATGTAGTTTTTCAGCTGCGTTCACAATGGCAGTTCGAAGATCATCAAAGTTTTCAAATGCTCCATGTACATAAACAATGTCAGTAAGCATCGACCAGACATTCTCAACAATGTTTAAATCCATGCTGTAAGGTGGCCAAGCAAGAACTTGGACATTGGCAGTCTGAAAGTAGCTCATTGTGTCATGGGCTGTGTGAATTCTCGCACCATCCTGTTGATAAATTAATTTTTCTTTCTTGAAATGTGATTTTTCCAGTGCTTTCATCCAGGGAACTACTTTCTCCTTCATCTGCTTTATGTAATCATGACGATTTTGATTGCCTTTCACTTCTAAGAGAAGAAAATCACCTGTGGAAGCAAGTGCACAATAGTACATGATAGAACCACCACCAAGCTGTCGTTTTTTTCGATTTTTAAATCCATTTCATTGTCTGGTCCATCCAATCTGAACCGCTTTTCATCCGAGAAAATTGTCCGTTTCCAGTCGTTTCCTGATTCAAACCATTCTTGGCATTGTTCAACTCGTTTAGCTCTGATTTTCTTAGCATCAGACTTGTAATTATATTTTAGGCGTTTCATTTGTCTTCGAATTGTACGTCTTGAACCTGGCAAATTTCCTCTCTCTTTTAATGCAGCAGCATTAATTCGATGGCCTTCCTCACGAAGTTGAGCATAAGCACGATTTAAATTCGTTATTTAATGTCTGTGAAATAATTTGTTGGCTGGCTTATATTTCTTCTTTACTGCATAATCATGATGTATTATAAATTGTACTACTGACTTTTTCAGTTTCAAGTCTTTTGCAATTTTCCCATACGATTCACCATCCAGGAATTTTTTCTTTGCCAGGTTCCTAATTTCGACTGGATGAACCATTCCTATTATGTGAAAGCAATGTCAACTACTGCCTAATACATAAGTGAGAAACTGATGATTTCACTGCCTTCTGGTGTCAGAATTATTCAGTTTAAATTTGCATATGGAAATTGCTGGCACATAGATTGCAGGGTTTTCTTGATTATTTAGTTGTATAACAATACTGATATGTCATTTCACATTTTTAGATATAGTAACAATTAAGGACCTGTGAAGGCTTATTTGTGCCAAAATATTAAAATTAAATTTTCAATGGAATGTTCCAAAAATTGGGGTATGGAAACCGCTGTCTCTGAGTGTATAGTGGATCCAAAAGTCAGGAAAAACGTTAAAACTCAATAATTCACACACGAACGCAGATAAAAAAATTCTGTTTGCACAGAAATGATTGAAATGAATTCGGATTTTTCCCAGAAAAAATATTATTGCTAGAATTGTTCGGTTTTAGACCAACAGATGGCGTTGTCAGGTTACAGACATCACCGTAACGAAATTGTAAGCATACAAATGTTGTCATTAATCAAGTAAGCCCTCTTATAAAAAAAAACTTTTATAGTTAAACTTTGTTATCAGAATAAGGAAAGTACCAGTGCGGCATTATGGGCATATCGACGCATGCATGTAATGCGAGATGTGCTGCAGTGACAAAAATGATACGACGATTTGAAGCCACGGGTTCTTTGGCTGCACGTCCTGGAAGTCGTCGGCCCTCACCATCCACTGCTGTCGCCCAGAAAATGCAATTGTCTGCATTGTCAGTGATTTCTGCATTGCAATTCGTTTCTGCATTGTCAGTGATTTCTGCGCACGAGGAATGCAGTGCGCGAGAAGTGTCTCGACGGATTGGCATTTCGCGATCACTGCGAATTATCTATAAGCGATTTCCGTACAAGTTGCAACTTAATCATGAACTGACACATAACGACTTCACCTCTCGCCAAAATTTCACTATTTGAGTATTTAATAAAATGAAGCAGCAGCACGACTGACTTTTCACTGTGTTTTGGATCGATGAAGCGCATTTCACACTTATGGCAGTGTGGAATCGGAAACTCACATGCATTTGTTGAATAATCCCTACGTAAGCCAAAAGTTACTAAAAATTTATCGCTGGTTTTATAATCGGTCCATTTTTCTTCGAGGAAGTCACAGGGACTGTTCTAAAAACTGCTATCTCACTTGTGTGCATTTGCAGCACTGTTATGGACCAGCAACATTCCAAAACTGCAAGCGCAACAAGCCCTGCATACCTTTATGCAAGAACGAGCACCACCGCATATTGCTGCACCTGTGCAATGACTGCTCCGCTCAACATTTGGGAAGAATCCTGTCATCAGTCGATATATTCCGTATGCATGGCCATCGCCCGATCTGATGACTTGTGACTTTTGGCTATGGTGATGAATCGATTAACACGATTAATGGAAGCAAATCAATCAAAATCGATAAATGTTGTTTTAAATATAGAGCTAATCGAGTAATCGTGATTAATCGATTAGATTGATTAATTTAAACCAGAGACGCTTAAATTATGTCTCTGATTTAAACACATCAATTAATATTGACAAAGATGGAATCACGTCATTCATTCAATTGATTTAAATCGATCAGATGATTAATCAATCAAAGTAATCGATTGTTTTTGTTAATCGATTATATTTATCGATCACAGTTATCGCAAAATGCAACCCCCTCTTCGGCACTTTTGTAAGCCGATAGTCAATCCGGCATCTTACCGTCTGAATATTTGTATAAACTGTAACCTGACAACGCCATTTGTTGGAAAAAAAAAAACGAACAATTCTAGCATTAATTTTTTTTTTCCTGAACAAAAAAAAAATCCGACTTCATTTCAATCGTTTCTATGAAAAGCGTGCGAATTATTGAGTTCTAAAGTTTTTCCTGTATTTGATGCTGTTTACTGTATAGGATGATATCTGACCTACCATTAAGAAATAACGGTCTACAAAGGAAGATAAGATTGCCCTAACATGGTTTAATACTGAAAGGGATTTGGCGTAGTGATATTGTCAATTTCAATTTTTTTTTTCAAATTTTATAAATAGGAATTTTGTTCAATTTTGTTCAAAAATACATCTTTAGTTTTCCATTTTGATATCAAATACGAGAAAGATTAAATAAAATATTAAATATAGAATATTTCTGAATCCATGTATAAATATGAATAAAGTTGACTTAGCTTAAAATTTCTTCGTTTTTGTATATATTATTTTTTATCCGCATATTATTTTACAATCTAATTAACTTCTACTGTTGTACTTTTAATAATTGTTTTTTACTTGTTATTATTCTTTTTCGACATCTTTTGATCTTCTTTCGCTCTGAACTGGATTCCTTTGGACTGTCTCTCTAATGACGACACCAATCAGACAGCGGATCTGTAACATAGGGATCCCTGGTGCAGCTGATCTGTGCGATGCCGAACACTCCGCTGGAATCAACCAGGACTCAAGCTTTGTAGACTCAGTACACTCACCCGGTAAACGTAACTTCGATTCCGAGTATGCTAACAGCATGAACAGCCCTGGAAGGAGACTGCGTAGTTATGCCGATTATCTAGAGAAGTTCAACACAAGAAGAACTAAGTTCTACCCATAAAGCTAATTTACAAAAGAGGTAACTTTAAAATTTTACTTAGCTCTTTCAGTATTAAAAATAAAACGCCAACCAACGTGTGTAGAATAAGCTTCATCATTTGATTTCATGAAGTAATTGCAGCGTCTTTTCAGTAAAGACGATCGCGACGCCCTCTGATGAAGTAGCATAAATCCGGGCATGACCACTTATTAAGGGGTGATGCTTTTCTTCTACTATGTAAAAAAAATTGTTTTTCTGTCGGGATAGTATGATAGAAGGATATAAATCACCTGACACAATTTTAATTTTTCGCGAAAAATGCTTACTGACATAAACTTTCGACAAAGGTAAAAAGCGTGTTTCCGCTGAAGATGGCCTTATTGACGTGAGTTTTACTGTCATCTTACGTAAGTACTGTATTTCAACATTTGATTGTGCTTAATAGTAGGATTCATTAAAAACGCGAAATAATCATAAAGTTCTGTAAATCCACCCGCTATATATCTATTATAGTTTTTACACGATTTTGATGAAGCGGCCGTGAAGAACCGGCAGAGAGGAAAGGCCGCATTTCGCGTGATACGGTATCACTCGTGCGTTGACTACAAAAATATATCCACATCTGTCAAATGTCAACAGTAATTTGTCGTAAAAATAAAAAATAAATACAAAATGAAAAAGATAATTAGAAATAGCTTACATATTAGGGAGAACAATTGTTTCTTAAAGTAGGATAATACCCTTATCTTTATACACGACTCAACTGAGAAATACAACGCCATGAATACTTTGACAGCTCCATGCGAATCATTGGGCATATTAAATTTTAGAGAAACAAGTTTATACAATTAAGACAATAAATAAAATAAACAAAAGAAATCAGATATAAAAGTTTAAGAGAAATGTCTCTTCTGGAATAGTGTTTTTTATCGTTTATAGTGTATTTCTTGTCTTAATAGCCTACTGTCCAATTACTGGCCTACTTCGTTAGATTATGAAAATTTTTGCAATTTTCATCTGGAAAATGCTATGAAAACGGAGGACCGGTAGTTTGTTAAGATACCTTTGAGAGTTTCTCAAATGCACAAAAAAATGATTGTGCTGTTAATCCTGTAAGACGCCGTGGGCACCAGTTTCGTCAAACAAATGGCTTTACCTTGAACTTCAATTATAGGGAATCGTACAGCTGGTTGATCTTTACATCGTATTGCGGCAGAAACTGAAGGGATGCAACAACCGTTAGTCGAATAGCTGGCGGTCTAAAAAAAAACGATATATGGATCGCTGCATGCGACGTCATACGAAAGCAACCCCACAATTTACGATTGGCGGCATTTTGCAGAGTGTAGAAGAAATATCTGAGGCTCCAATATTGACGGAGATAGTTCGTCGAAGATTGGCAAGACAACCTTTAATTTATCGCGCGCACGCTTGCAGTAATAGAGTACAGTGACAAATCTATCTTTTGTCTCAGCAATGACGATTACCTATATAGTGCGAATCTGGAGGACACATAGCAACTGGCTTGATCGTACTACCATTTTTGAGCGTGGCACAGCTCGTCTAGGTGGAGCCATTGTTTAAGGTGTAACAAGAGCCGGTTGCCTCGAATACGGTTGACAGGGACTTTCACCACGTGGTATGTTGGTGAGGTGCTGCACGCCGTCGGATTATCTACATTCACGGCAAACTAAATACAGTTTTTGTGCAATACAACGTAAGGTCATATAGTGAAAACTTAGTGGGCATGCTTTCTGAGGTGTCTTGGTGATCATTTGTCATGTGAAAAGTTGAGAGTGAGACATAAAACCAAATTTACTGAAAGTAAGTAACAAATCCTTTTTATTAAGATGTTGTTAACCACAGTAGTATCATATTGCTTAACAAATCCTTTATTGAAAAACTCGGATGTAATTCCAATTTTAGTGATAAAGCAAAGTGATAAAGCCAATCTTTGAATTCATATGTTGAAAAGTGCTCTTGTACTGTTAATTCACGTCTTAATATTCCTCCCAATCACCTCCACTAAATGTAACCCCCAGCTTTAGTTTATCTCCACCACCGGCAATAGAATCCCATCCCCCTCACCCCCAGATTTCCATTCATCACCAAGCATTAATTATTCTCCACCCCTGTCTAAAGAACTTCACATCCCTACCCAACCAACTGCTGCACCTCACCATTCCCCTCCCTTCTCCAAAATGCGCATTATGAATCAAATTCTGTATCTCTGTAACCCATCCAGGGACCTACCTCGTCGGCCACCGCCATACTGGCCCTGGATGGTTGACCTGTACCACTTTTTGATTAAATAAATAAATAAATAAATAAATGAATAAATAAATAAATAAATATCTGAACGTCCCTGCCAATTCACTGGATGGTATGATTTGCATTAGGGATACCTTCGTTGAGATTAATTCTGAAAGACTTTCGTAATATTATTAATATAAGTAAAGGCAAAAATATTCATTAATCCAACACAAAGTGTTATGCGCATACCGTTGACTAGATACTTTATAGCGCGAGTCACATGAGAAGGGACCGCAAGGTAAGTTGGTCAGTACTTAGCCTCTCCCTGCTCTTGATGAGCTCCTGAAAACATCCTGTCGATGCTCTTTAAAAAGACGTCAACTATTAGGGCAACTGACCACTCTTGATCGCTGGCATCGTAGTTAGAGTCTGCCTTCTACTGATAATATATAAGTATTCTTAAGTTCATTACAACAATAGTCCTTTTTATGCAGGGGTCCCCTATGTCGCTTTTGATTACTGGAAGCTTGAAGATCAATTGAAATGAAATGGTCACTACAAGCCTTGCACTACATGGGACAAAGCATTGTCGAAAAGAAACTTCATAATTTCAATTCTTAAAATTACGTTTTGCATTCCCTGTTATAGCATGTAAGATTAACAAAACTCATGGAAATATGCAGTATCGATCACTTATGCTTTGAACTATGTCAGTCACCATCTATAAAATGTCTTAAAAAGGTTTCTAAAATGGAATAGCAGGCAAACGGTTGCAGATATTAAAGTTATTCTTGCAGGACATTAAGGTGTGAGATCAGGAATTTATTTTGGTATAGGTCCTTCTGTTTTGCAGATCGAATTTATCATACTGCGTGTAATGATATTCTTAACGGCTTGCACGTTTGGTGCTGTCATGGGCGACCACGTACGTCCAACGATGCCCGCCAACTCATCCGCAATACTACCGGTTCATGTACATTCTCGCACAACTGTTTCACTGCATTCGTATGCATTACTGTCTTCTTGAATGACTGACGCCCTCGATGCTATGCCGACGAAACCTAAAGCAACGTCCAGTAAGTCTGGAGTGTCTACTAACTCTGAAGCTGGAACACCTAATTTCACCACTTCAGCTATGGAAACTTATTTCTTTTCTTCTTTTTTGCCTGCCCGCTCATTGGCCAAAGCTAACCTAACCAAATCTGCTTTTTCTGCTTTGCATGATCAATGAGTGAGGAAGAAGTTCGGCATCAACATGCGCACACGACCGAGACTATTTGATCGTGTCCTCTGCTCGATCAGGATCGCTCACCATGCTACTATTTCGTCAGCACCAGACCTTTCCCCAAATGAGAATGTCTGAAGTGGAACTTTATTCTCCAACGACTTCTGAAATGTAGATAAACTCCGGATTTTGATGAATACCTCATAGATATTAATTTTCGAGTACTCATTGATTCAATTCCAGGTCGTGTAGACGAATGTATCGCTCAGCATTTCTAAGTCCACTACTTACCAAATTCTCTGCATATTCAGCCACTGGGTATTTGCAACTGCTTGAAATTAAACGCATTTTTTCAGAGTGCGTTTCCCTATATGCCAGTTCTGTCTCATTTGAACCATTTTCTTCATGGCGTTTCATGGCTTTCTTATGGAGTAGTATATCTCTACCTCAAGCAATATATGATAAATGAGAATACCCACACGGGGGAAATTGCTGGTGAGATATCAAAATCATGAATGTCATTTACAATAAATGGAAAGCTATCAATCCTCTACAGGGAAAGGGAAGTTCAAACAAATGCAAGCGCACATATTTCTTAAAAATCAATTAAAATTAATAAAACTAAAATTTTGATTTTGTTTTCAATATCGCTTATACTTTTATTTGTGGGATAAAGATGTAAAATGCTCAAAAATATTTGAATATAGCGAATATAACATATATTGACCTACATATTTATTTATTTCACAGGGACACTTCACATGGCGTATAAACAATTTTGGAAAAACCATCACCATTGAAGATATAAAACTGCTCTTTTATTATTGAATGTAAATTTAGAAGTTTAGAATAAAGTAACCAATGTTATTTAAACTATTCCCGTTTTTTGCAATAATTATTAATTATGATGGTGACATATGGTTACTATATTAAATTATTCAATAAACAATATCTTGACTCGAATTAAATTATATTTCAAGCAGAGACAATCGGAGAAGGAGACTGCCCAATTCATAATTTTTTGTGTAACCACTTCCTGTTTTAGAGCTTAGGCAACATTATCCAGGTGGCGCTTATAAGTTTCGAATTTACAGTTTTTGTTTCGATTTAAATCAGACTGTTTCTCCGACTGTCTCTGATTTAAACGCTGCGTGAAAATGAGAGATGGCCGAAAGCATTCTCGCCACTATCTTCATACGTGCTTAGTTTGCTCTCCTCTACTCTAAACTACCCTAAATGGGTAGTAAATTTTGCGCGGCAAAATATTGTGACAATCGTTATGGTGAAAAGGAAATTTCTTCTTTTGGATTTCCATTAGAGGAAGAAAGGTGAGTGAGAATTTAATTTTTTAAAGGACAAGTACCACTAAAATTCACATACTCTTTTTTATTTAAATTTTGTTAGTTCATGACGTTTATAGTACACTTTCATTAATAATTTTCTATAAAAATCATCATATTCCTTAAAAATCTGCGATGAAAACGGCAAAATACGACAGTGAGCGAAAAACGGCGTCCGCCATGATTTTGTTAGCAAGCTGGCGATGTGACGTCATCGGCCTGCTCCACAATTCAGTAGGAGACGTTAGAGAGCTCATCTAATTGCTTGTAATCTTCGACACCGTGAATTTTTTAAGAAAACATACAAGAAAGAGTTTCTAAATATTACCTTGGCCAATTTATTTTATTTAATGACCTCTGTGTAAAGGAATGTTTATTGAAATGTGTGTAGCTTTGGTTAGTAAAGTCACGACTAAATGATTTTAAAAAAGGAGACGTTATATGAATAACACTGAATGAATTTGGAAACTCTTCTTCCCAAATTAGCACAGTTTTGCTCACGATTAACATGACATCGATTTGAACAATAATTATATAACTATTGTATTCGTTCGGTATTCGTGTGTAACAATTATGCTTCACCCATTTCTGCTCAAGAAATAAGAAAAAAGCAACGGATAGATTTTTTCGGACAGGTAAATGGAATCCCGGCAAAAGCAACAGCGTCTCTTCTGTGTGAATATGAGATCGATCCAATTATTTACAAAGAAAAAAATAGGAAAAGAAACTAATCAAAACCACCACTTTTATCATATATATGTAATCGTCCAAGCAAAAAAAAAAAAAAAAAAAGTATCTATATACAAAACTCGCTATAATCCATATAAATAAATGAAAATACTGCCTGTTATTAGACAGTCTAACCTAACCACAACTAAAAAAGGTGTTAAACAAGAAATAAAAGGTGGTTCTCCTTGTCTGCTGAAAATGAAAGCAAAGCTTTCGAAAGACGTTTACAGGTTGTATTGTTTTTTTCATTCTTTTTGTTTTATTTCTTGTTTAACACCTTTTTTAGTTGTGGTTAAAGAGTGTTGTGCTTTTAATCTGTTCATTAGTACGATCCACATAAATACTTATTTTGTTTTAGAATCATAAATGAATCATAATCTGTTTCTCAAAGATTTTTTTGTAAGAAAATTCAAATTTTATTGATATGCAGATAAAGAAAACTAAGTAGGAATAAATGATGAATGAATAGAAATACTGTAGGAATAAATGTAAATTTGCTATAAATATGTCTTTAATATCTTCGGTATTTAAACGTACAGTACTCCTCAGAGGGAAATTCTTTCCTGGTAATGCTCACCACACAATTTGGAAAAACTTTTCTGTTATTTTACCCTAGATCCAATTCGCAAATTGCCGATAATCTAGTATATCTATATTGCCTGTATAAATAATAAAAGTTAATTAGATAACGGTCTAAAAATCATACATGTTATGAATATTAAGCGATGTGGGAGGGGCGTTTTCCCCATCATGGCAGTTGCCTAGAAGTTCAACTGGCAAATCTTTTTATTTACGGCTCCAATTGGTATGGCTTAATTTCACGATTTTCAAATAATTCATAGAATAATTTTAAAAATCTCCATCGAAATTTTTGTCGCTTGAAGAAAATTCAGAACTGCTATCCGAGACGCACTTAGCCGTATTGTATACCTCATACAATACTAAAAGTAGCTACAGCTCGCGTTTCAGCAGGCCGATGACGTCACGGGGACGATCGCTCCACATCCAAAATGGAGCGCGACGGATTTTATGAAATACGTATATAAACGCAGTTTTTATATATTTAGAGAAATTTTTGGCAATTTTTAATAATACTACATTAATTTATTTTCACTCTAGATTATTTAGACAAAAATTAGTTTTTAAGTGGTACTTGTCCTTTAAATCACATAAGCACAGATTGAGTAGCCTTCCCTAATTTTCTCAGATGATATTGGTCCATTCATGCTCTAATTTTATTGGCGTGTGATCTCTACGTAATAAGTAAATGATTTACCATACTTTTTTTAGATATTAATTGTTTGAGAAATTCACGCGGAAAAAAATTACGTAAAATCAGTTGAATATAGGTAACAGATGGCCATAGAGACATTAATGCAAATGGTAAAGAGAAATATGCTACATAAATAACGCAATTAAATTCAGAGCATGAATTAGACATCATCCGAGAACATTAGGAAACGAATCTCTGGACTTTTACTCATTCTTTGCTTATGTGATTTTTAAAAAAATTAATTCTCACTCACCTTTCTGCTTTTAATGGAAATCCAAAGCAAGACGGTTCCTTTTCACCATTAATTGTATAAAAATATATAAATAAAAACTAATAAATATAACGAATATAAAGATGCAGTAAAATAAACGAAGTGGATGGAAGCAACTGGAAAAGGTACACGTCACATAATAATAGCTGGTAAACGTCATATATTAAAAACCCCTTAAGTTTGAGCAACATTTTCCAGAGGGAGACACCAATAAAAACGGTTACAGATTTTTGTATGGGAAAAGTGAAAATTGTCCAGTCTTATTATCTTAACAGTCTCTGATTTCAAGTGAACTGATTAGAATATGAACAAGTTAGATATAACTTCGCTTTTTTCCTATAAAGAGGCCTAAATATTTCCGTTTTGCATTAAATGGTGCATCAGAGAGAAATTAAAGAAGTTCATTTTTATTTTTCTTGAACGTTAAATATGCAAATATTATCTAAATAAAGAATATATTTATTTCAAGTAGTTCGTTGTTATTAATCGACCTCAATCTTTAATATGTTATAAATATAGATAGGAATAAATTTAACTTTTCAGATTGAAAAGCACTTTCTCCCCCCTTTTGTTGCTTGTAATGACATAATCTTCAAATGCAAAATAAAATAAGACAATGATTTCGTTGAGAAGTTGAATAAATTTAAATCACAGAACAATTTTATTGCTCGAAGAGTTATATGAATCGCTAATGAAAATATAATAAATTGTGATATTTCATAATTTGTCACTTTAAAAAACTTTCTACACATTCGCCGTTTATCACTCGGATCGAGAGAGCTTATAGAGTGCGAGAAGTAAGGCTCTAAATAGGTGCACATCTCTAAGGTACGTTTCATATTATAAGGGACAACGCATTTTCTGGATGTAAAATTTACATTAATAACTGTAAGCAATGGAAAAATTTTTCATTATAATGAATGAAAAATGTTCACATTGTCCGTATAATTTTGTAAGGATTAAACAAATAGTTTCAGTGCTAATATTTCTTAACACTTTTTTACACGTTTCAAGTTATAAGGGGCAGAATTAAAAAGGTGTCATAATCCACCTAGTCTACCTATACATGTTAATAGTGCTAACCGTAATTTGCATAAAATTGTTATGAAACGCTTTTGTCAGCTTTCTTCCTTTCTTCGTTCATTCTTTAATGATGGCTAAAAGGAGACCAGTAACTGATGAAGAAAAAGGTCGTATTCTGGCTTTTCGAGAAAAAGGAATGTCAGTGCGAGAAATATCAAAGCGCCTGTAACGTGCAAAAAGTATTATTGGCCGTTTAGTTAAACAAAACCCAAATAAAACTAAGGCAAAAAAGAAACCTGGTCCAAAATCCAAGGTGAAAAGAAGAGATGCAAGGAGGATCGTTCGAGAGATATCAAATAATGGGACCTCTTTAAGACGAATTCTGACACTTTGGAACGTCGAACAATATGGAGGGTTGTCAAGAAAAATCCCCATTTAAACTACAAGGCAAAGTCCATCAAAAACCACCCCTAAGAGACACCCATAAGCAAAGCCGCTTACAGTGGGCACAGGAACACATGGGATGGACTAATGAATGGATGCAAGTTCTTTTCAGCGATGAAAAGGCCTTCAATTTAGATGGTCCAGATGGTTGGAACTACTATTGGGAAGATATCGCCGAGAACCAGCAAAATTTTCCAAACGAGTTCATGGAGGTGGAACTGTGATGGTTTGGGGAGTATTTGGCTATAATGGCAGTTTATCAATAAAAGAATGGATTTTAAGTACTATCAAGAGCTTCTTGAAATGCATCTTTTTCCAATTGCACCTGTTATTGGAGGATACGAATTTTTATTTCAGCAGGACAATGCACCAATCCACTCATCGAGAGCAACAATGGCCTGGTTTGCAGAGAAAGGGGTTAAAGTAATGAAGTGGCCATCTAGGAACCCTGATTTAAACCCCATCGAGAACCTTTGGGGCATTCTAGCACGCAAAGTTTACGAACATGTTCGATTTGAAACTGTTGACGATCTGAAACGAGCTATTGTTGAAGCTTGAGATAGTTTAAATCCAGAATCATTCCAGAAATTGGTTAATTTTATGCCAAAAAGAGTCTTTGAAATAATAAAAGCGAATGGGTCTTATATCATGTCTTAAATAACATTGTATGTTTACATTTTCAAAATTGAAACATGTAAAAAAGTGTTAAGAAATATCAGCACTGAAACTATTTATTTATTCCTTATAAAATTGTAAATATTTTTCATTTATTATAATAAAATTTTTTTCATTGATTACAGTTATTAATTTAAATTTTACATCCAGAAAATGCGTTGTCCCTTATAATATGAAATGTACCTTAGTGCTCTACGAGAAGTTGCGAAAAATGCTACTTAGTGATGATTTCAAAAAAGTCTTTATGTGAATGACCGTAAGCGAGCTGTTTGTATTTGCATTGCTCACCAGTGATCAAGAAAACGTTCAAATACAAATTTATGTGCGTTTAGCTGCAGTAATACATATAATAATACAGACGGAATAATATTATATTCCTATCCAAATCAGAAATATCATAAATCAATGCAAGAAAAATTGATTCAAGATATTAAAAGATCAGAGTGAGATCTGAGCAAAGTATTCAAAATATCTTAAAAAGGGCCTGTAATAATTATTTTTTAAATTTAATTTATATGGAAAAAAGCCGTGGATTTTTACTTCTAATAAAAAGGTTCTAGAAAATACACAATTTATGCCTTTGACAACATGCACAAAAAATGGAACAAACGAAAACACTAATCCACATCAATTCTTTTTATTTTCTCAGATGCGCATTTCGGATTTCACAAATGATTTCAGATGCGGATTTCGGATGAGTCGGATTTCACAAATCCTTCAACATGTACATTTTTTTTCTTTAGGAGTGAAACTTCTTCTAGTTTACATAGTAATTATATAATAAATTATAAAATATGACTGACCTTGCCGATCTGTGGATACCTTGATACAATATCATAGATGTACATTTCGGCTACCAGGTAGCCATTTTCAGGATTCATACTATGGATTCCATGAGTTATGACTCATGTTGAAAAATGAGTGCGTAGTCTCGAAATACGTATTCACGGTAAATAGACCTTGTTGTGGAAAAGCGGTGGCGTCTTGTTTTTGCTATAGTAGTTGATTTATTTTGGTTCAATTTTTTGGAAGTTGAGGCATTTGTGTGTTTTGATTTAGTAAATTTGGTTCCTCAACGTTTAGTTATTAATTTCTAAATTTGTTATTTCAAAAAATGAATTAGATCTTATTTTCATTTACGAGGTTGGTTGGTTGGTTTATTAGACTTTTTGGCGTCGACTACTAAGGTCATTTTGCGCCTTTTTACACAAGCTATATCTGTACGCAGCCCGGGACAAACACAAACATCCATGCCCACGGCGGGATTCGAACCCACGACCAGGCGGTCTCGAGAACTAGAAAGCCTACGCCCTAGCCCTCTCGGCCACCTGGCCGGCTCATTTACGAGGGGATATCAGAAAGTAACGCCATTTAGTTTTTAACGGAGGAAATATAATCAGTGTGTAAAAGGTAACATAGCCAAAAAGAAGGCTGAGTACATGCTGAGACCACTGAGATCACCAACTGGATGGCGCATCCCTCATTAAGAGGATTAAAAAGGGTGACACCACTGGACGCCATATGGGTAGGAGCAATAGTTTAAACTTTTTTTGTGACATTTTTATTCGAGATTATTCCAATATAATTTATTTGATGGGAAATTTAAATTAAAACTTTTTACTAATATAATTAAATATTATCTTTTTTGTTTGACAGAGTATAAAGTAAATAATATTTACGAAACTCAAGTCAGACTGCTTAATCAAACCTTACACACATTAAAGATTTGACTTAAAGTATCTAAAAGCTTATTTTTAATTAGGGTAGATGTACCAGTAATTGACAGTTTAAGACATTACTGCGAAATGAAATTGTGCACGTAAATCATATTGCATTTTGAAACTTTTCTAGTTATACCATTAAACTGTAAATATAATGCAGAATGTGTCAATCACTAAACAATTGTAATATCTTTAAAAGCTTTTAAGTTATTAAATTTTTTCTTAACTAATGCATGAATCACCAGTAGTTGACAGTTAATGCACCAGAAGTTGACAGGCAGTTTCACCAGTAATTGACAATATTTTAATTACGCATTTTTATTATATATTTTTACAAAAAAAATTAAAAACATTCAAAAGCAGCTGATGAAATCAAGCATTTTTAAGAATGTATAAAGTATTTAATATTAACTAAAATTGTGCTTTTTAAGACTTAAGTTGTTCATATAGATCATTTATCTTTTTTTACCTTTGAAATAATAATGAAATCAGTCCAACCCCATGTAGAGTACAATAACCATAGAAAATTATGGTCTTTTCCAGTACTGCAATATCATCATATCTTGGCGAACAAATTGTTCGTAGAAAAACTTGATTTTTGATGATTGTTCTCCTACTTGCAAAATTCATCCAATTCATCCTATGCTACTTCTTATCATAGAAAACAGAATACCAGTACAGTAGTAGTTTTCTTCTTGAAGATAACTTGTCCTGGGCTATCTGTTGATCGTCTCTGTGACAAGATTCAGGACCAACAAAAAGAATCCTGGAATAGGGCCTAGAAGATTTATGTCAAAGTGGATGATCTAGAAATTGACAGTCAAGTTCCTGTAATTGACACACATAGATCAATTACTGGAAATTAAGAAGTTACACTTAAAACCATCATGTTTTCTTTATTATTACCCTACAATCTATATCACATTAGTATATTATTTTCGTGTTCTTTTAAACATAGAACTTATCAATAATTGAAAGGTATGTCAATTACTAGAGACACTACATATCTGGGTTCTAGTAGTTGACAGTGGATTCAAATGGTTAACAAATTGGTCATCAGAAATTCTGTTAATGCTAGAAGTATTGTCCACTGATCACACATAAAGGTTCACGTAAAATAATTAACAAATATTGCATAACATTCATGAAATAAATTCAAGTAATCAACCCCTCTCGTAGTGGTTCATTACAAGGTTTTT
Organism: Rhysida immarginata; assembly: GCA_023313115.1. NCBI lineage: Eukaryota > Metazoa > Arthropoda > Chilopoda > Scolopendromorpha > Scolopendridae > Rhysida > Rhysida immarginata. The sequence continues at coordinate 3,215,820 of JAHWFO010087465.1, read as the reverse complement.
CGACTCAGTAAGGCATTGAAAAATCAACATGTGTTTGCGGCCACAATAGGGAGCAAAGTTACTAGTTTTTTTGCTGTTCTGGGACGCCTAATACATTGTTTAATAACAAGTGAGAACACCAGTCCCTTTTCTTGCTTTGTTACTTTATTAATAGCCTATAAATCGTGAATTGTCAATTACTGGTACACTGTCATCTACTGGTACATCTACCCTAATTAACATTTTACTTTGAACAATTGTTAAGTTTACTTTGTTTACCTTGACAATGCTCTTTCTGGCATTAAAAATCAGAATTGATCCAACAATCAAACAAACGTTGCACACACGATGAGATTTCTAGCCCCTACTAAGATGGCGGATGGTGGCGTCAAGTTTTTCGCCGGATCAATTATTTATAAGATCAGTTATAGATCTAGTGGCTGAGACATTGCATAACAAGAATTGTTCCTGAGCACGCGCACAACGTCCTACCAGTCGTTTAAAAATGGTCGCTGCTATCACATTGTCTATAATGGAAGAACAAGGAGCTGCTATAAGGTTTTTTTCGCAAAAGGTGAGAAACCCGCTGAAATTCATGGGGAAATAATAGAAGTATAAAGGAATCATTTTCTATTTTTTTATCCCAAATCATTTCAACACGTGTTAATGTTTACACTTGACTCACAAATTTTTTTGATCATTTGTCGCTAGGTGGCAACCTTGTTGTTTTCGAGCAAACTTCTCACATTCTCTCTGTTGGTCAAAAATTATGTATTTGAATCTAATTTAGGTCGAATACAGGGAACACAGAGAAAATTTTCAAGTTTCAATTTATTGAATTCATGTGAAATATCGAAGTTTTAGAACCTTGTCAATGGAATATAAATTTCCTACGATACTGACTGGTATTTCATCTCATTTATCAATTCCCTTGTACGGCACAAATGTTCAGAATTACTCCTCTGTTGAACTCAAATAGAAGAATATGTCAGGGGCACTCGCTTTTTTCCCACTTGACACTCCCATCTTCTTTAGCCCAAAAATAGCAATACCTTTCTTTATAACTGCAAAATGCAAGGAGTCTGTCATTCTCCACGGCTAAGTGCTAAAAATGTATGCATCATCCCAAATTAATTAAAGCAAAAATTAATCGAATGGATATCAAAGAATTAAATGCTTTTTGATAAATAATTCATAATTAGTCTACATTTGCTAGCGTTAAAACAATTTTATTCAAACGAAACAAAATTTAATTTACATGTGTTTACAGAGAGCACGATGGAAATTTAATAATTTCTGCTGTAAGCTGCAATAATTTTTGTGTTTCTACCAAGTATCACAGATGTTTTTGGTCCACTTTTCCTATTAAAGAAATTATGAAATTAGTTTAAAATTTTTATTTTGAACATAATTATAAGTTCTTCACATTCTATAATGGTTATTAGTAATTTTAACAAACAAAGCTTTTAGTATTGATTTTTATTCTGAAAAACCTGAATTAAAAATGTTTGCTGGTTTTTTTTTTCCAGAGAAAGCATGTTTTCTTAAGTAATGTACCTTTAGTAGTCTATTTCCTTCATCATTATGGTTTCGTTCTATATCTGAAGTTTTCCATAATTCTCCAAGACTTTCTCGGGCCCTTTACAAGATCGCGCTTGCCGGGTGATTGGGCGCTCCCTACATAGCCAGCATCTTCGTTGATTCCATTAGCCATGTCGGCGTCACACAAATCGCCTGCACCAGGTAGACCAAGGCAGTCACGCTTGCTAGAGTAGTGAAGATCCAATATCGTAGGAAAAATATCAGCCCAACAGAATCGAATTCATGAAAGAGAAAAAAAACGGAAAAAATAATTAAAATGTAAATTAATAAAATATGTAGCATACAAAGTTAATTTTAATATGATTAATAACATAATGATATGATTTCTTATGTGAATAATCATAATATTCTTCCTTACTTTAATGATATTTTAAATGACTTAACACTGGCGTCCCGTTAATCCAAACTAAATGGAACTGAAGCTTCTTTGGATTAAACAAAATTTTATTTGGTATTTATTGCACACTATCTTACAATAATGGAACGGGCGCCTCCTAATTTCCATGAATTCTAATTTGCGCATTGGAACCTATGCCTGTAATTAATATTTTTGGTGTGGTAACTTGTTCGTGTAACGTTGTCTTAGGCGGGGAATGGCTAAACGAAGGGAACTTGTGACTTTGAGAAAGGATTCGTAATCCAGTGCTACATTGTTGCGGGCGTATTTATTCATGAAATTTAGGAAAAATTATTACAGCCACGTTTAGCTGTTGGTACATCGTGAAAATATGGAGCACTACTGCACTGCCTTCGGAATGCGCACGCCCTACTTCGGATGATCCCCAGACTCACTTAACAGGACCAGGCTGACCAAGAAAAACCGGGTCCTGGTTCAAAGTCTCGTGTGGAAAAACAAGACACGGTCCCTTGTGCATCGTCTGCATCGTCTGTCGGGCGTCACTGAAAGCGACCAGCGGGTTTTGAAGCGCGAGATTCAAAAATACCGCTAGGAACCTCTCCAGGTCATCAACAAGGAGTTCCAACAGGCAACAGCACACTTCACAACACTTTACGGACGTGCAGTCGCATGCAAGCCAAACAACAACTCCTGCCAGACTGCAGTGGTATTTGGAACTCCGATATTGGATTGTCTAAGAGTGGGAAAACATTTTGTGGAATGCAGTCTGTTCCAGTCGAATGAGCATGTTTGAGTATGGCGAATACCAGGGGAGCGACTTTTACATGAGTGCATCGTTCCCAAACCGTGAAGTTTGGTGATGGTGTGGGAGTATTTTTCATGGCATGGCTTCGGACGCTTGCATCTGGTTAAAGGCAATTTGAAGCCTATAAAACTTTGTAGACAATAAGATGCTTCCTACGCTGTGAGATTTTTTTGGTAATAATGGTTGTTACTTTCAGGACGATAGTGCACCATGCCATGTTTTGGCTTCCGTCAGGCAGTGACACACCGACATGGATGACAATCGTCTTTCTTGGCCCGCACAGAGCTCTGATCGAACCCAATCGAACATTTATAGGACGAGTTGGAACGTCGAGTGAGGGCTAGGGAACCACGTCCGAAATCCACTGCTAAAATGGCTATGTTCTTGCAGCATGAATGGACCCAAATACCGGAAGTTGTTATCTGAAGCTTGTAGAAAGTGTGCCCAGAAGAATACTGAAGTAATTTCAGCACGCAGAGATCTAAGAAGATATTAAACAAAATAAAGTGTCATTTTCCCGGTAGCTGTGTACTCTCCGTTCTATGATTTTAGAGTAGTGTATACTTGAACTTATAATACTGACGTGCGGACACGAAATAGAGTGAGTGATGGCGGTTAAGCAATTTTACTTAAAGCGCCATTGTCTTATCTTACCAGCAGCGCAGTCAGGAATTCCTCTGGGATGAGGAGCTGAGGGGGAGGGAGGATACTTAAGAAGAGTAGGCAAAATTTTCCAAATTTTTATCGACTTGCACCTCTAGGAAATATGTGCTCCTAAAAAGATTTGGTCAACGAAAATAAAAAGAATACGAATGCATACAGCGTTCTTTCATTGCAATTGAAGGGGAGAGGATGCAGCCCCTTGTCTATGTCCCAATTACAATGCAAAAAAAATCATAATCTGGTTGTTTATTTATGCTTAGGATTATTTTTTCTCACTAGTTCGGATTTTCGGATTAGCTGGGCTCCACTGTAATATTATTTTTATAGCAGAAATTGTCGAAATAGTAGAGAAAACTCGTCATAGTAATAGATAATAATAGATAGTATTAATTACTTATTTCAATGTTTTGACTATTGACTGTTGATTTTATTCTTCAGTTTAGGAAACATTATTTTTCCATACATTTAAAATGTCCCCATGATACCTTTACTTGATCTCATAAACAATCTGTTTGGACAACATAATCATATGACCTTTCATGCCAAAAAATACTACACTCTTTGCGCTATATTACCTGGTTTTTGGATAGCTTATAACTTCTTTATTACAAGAAAAAAACAAAATGGGGAGCCAATTTACCACCTTCTCCTCTATAAGTTTTATAGTGTAGAATGTACAGTATAGGAAAGAACAAAATGAGTGTAATCTTCCATCTATGATATTGTCTTCTCCAAAAAGGAAGTTGGTGGTCAGTAAATTTCATTGGGCAGGGCCGGATTTAGGCATGGTCTTTATGGGCTGCAGCCCAAGATCCCCTTCATTCAAAGTGCCCCTTTCCACGGTCAATGAAATATAAATAAAAACAGTTTAAATTATAAAGTTATTGGTTAGCCCGGGATCCCCAATGTTAACGGTCCGGCCCTGATCTTGGGAGAGTTAAATGTGAGGGTTTCCCATTGACTTTGTTACTAAATGACGAATGTAGAATAAAAGTAACAGCTATGCCACTATTTCTAGAGTGTTGAGCAGTACTATTTATACCCACGGGCCGAGTGGGCCCGGTCGGGGCCATCGTGATCTTTTTTTTTTTTCCTTACCACGGTAAAGAAAACAAAAGGGTGATCGCGATGGCCCTGGCATCCTAGCCTCTGTGATAGTAAATTAAAATTACAATTATAACCAGAACTTTGTTTTGTATAAAAATAATAAAAAAATTTTATTGTTTATTCCTGTTGATAACCCGAAGTAGTGTACAAAATAACTTTATTTTAAAGGGCCCTCATCGAAAAGTGCCATAGGCCCCCACTTAACTAAGACGGCACTTTAATGCTATCGGCCACGAAGTCGACGTGTCCTAAGTTTGAGAAAACCTTGTTCATTGCAAGGGCAATGTTTCCATGATTTAAGCAAGAACAGAGAAAGCCGTATTAACCTGCGAATGCAGATTTTTGCTAGTAACACACTTGTACATGGATTTATATCTGGAGGTTTGTAGATTAGTTCTCAAGCGGGTGAAGATTTAGAGCGCTTGCCTTCTCGTTATCCGCTGGACATACCGTACTCGTATAATGGCCCTAAATAGTAATTTGGCTTTTTTATATTTCATCTTATTGTTCTACTGTTTTCAAACCTTAGAAGAGTACCGTTTCCTTTTAATACGATTAACTAAGTGGTAAATAAGCATCGAGCTACATATTTAAAATTTAAAAAAAAAAATTCATCTCTACCGTTTGCCGGGCGAGCTGGCGCCCCCAGCATACGCGGCATCATCGTTGATTCCCTGAGCGTTTTCGGCGTCACATAGATCGGCGGAACCAGGAAGACCGAAGTCGCAGGCACGCTTGCTAAATAGGTGGTGACATCAAACGTTGAAAAGAAGAAATTCAGAGAAGACACAATGAATAAGAAAATATTAAATGAAATTATTAAATGCATCTACGTTATTTTTAGCTAACTGCAAAAAATTGAAAATGGGTGTATGCCAAATTTTAGAAAAATGTAATGATTACATATGGCATTCCATTAAGTATTGCAATTTTAATATATTCCCAAAATCATTATATTGACATATAATTTTCAACAAAAAATTGTATTTTATTATAAGAACAATTACTTTAAGAGAATCAGCACGGCAAGAACATTAAAAGCTTGTCGTATATAAACAGGAATAACTACTTTGGCAGGTCTTCAAGTATAATGGGATTTAGAATTTTAAAAAATGAATTTTTCAATTCAATATAAAATTTCGTTTTTTTAAATGTTCTTGAATTTATTTTCAAGGAAAATTAAATACGGCAGCATTCAACTTTAAATTATTGATTATATAAAATTTAAACTCATATTTGGCAGATATAAACTTTCTTCCAGTAAAGAAAATCTAAAGAAAAAATCGATTTAAATTAAGTAACTGAAATAAAATAGAATACCAGTGATATTCATGCACTGCAGAGTTTGTCAGATTTTTTTTTCACTAAATTATACTTCAATCATCTGCTTAAAAATAACAGTTTATTCGCGAATGTTTTTTATATAATGAAAGGAACTCACTGCATTGTGATGAAATTATTATCCAATTCGTCGACCAAGTTCTTTAATACAGCAAGATGTCTTCGTTTTTCTAACAGTCCTCTTATTTGCCTGTAGTAAAAATTTATAAATTCTAAGGCGTATACATTAGTACTAATAGAAAATGCAGAAAAATGAAATGGCTCAGTGCACGTAAAATTATTGATTGAACATTAAACCATTAATGAATAATATAATAGTCATCGTCACATAAACCATTGGAGATTGGAGTATATTTTTATGTACTCCTACTTATAAAAGTTCTTTATATAATTTATAAGCGTCTATTGTTGAAGCTTTATACGTTGTTAAAGCATTCCGAATTAAACGAAGCATTGAAAGGAGGTCGTAACGGAATACTCCGTTAAAAATGTTTAAATATTAAAAAAATGACGTTGTATCTTGCCACTACGAATTGATTTATATTATCTTGTAAATTGGCATTGGTAATTTCCAACGGTACCATGATGGTACAATTAGAAAACATACCAATGAATCGATTTGAACCATCTTCGAACTTGTACATGCCCTGAGATATATTTAACGATTGCAGAAAACACGATTTGAAAAATTTTAAAACGTTTCGAGACCATTGATTTACAGACAGATGGGCAACCGGATGGACGGGAGGGCCGACGAACGGACGCAAGAACGGTTGGAAAGAACAAAAGCATAAAATAATTTTCTGTATGAATTGAGTGATGTGTTACATGCATGCTTTAGCATTGAAACTTTAAGGAAGTACCAAATGCCTTTAAACCGACTTCGGCGCCCTTCGATTTTCTCCAAGCTCTGTTCCATATTTATCGATTGCTGAAAAGAGATTCCGAAAATCTTCCATATGTTTGAAAGAACAGACGGACACGGTCGATCGGTCGACACCTTTTGGCATTTAATATAGAAATGGCGAAATCAATTTTCATTACATCTAATAAAAAACTGCGAGATTAGCTAATGTAAGACTGTAGAAACCTTCTTCAGCTGTCAGATAAAGTCGATTAAGACGTTTTCAATATTTAACAGGCAACGAAAAATAAATCATTAAAGCCGTTTTGTAAAGACACTGAACTCTTTTCTATTGAAAATTAATCTTAAATGTTTCTTAATTCCTGAACGGGCTATATAATATGATGTTCGCGTCGGAATAACCCATTCAACGATTTCTAGTACATCTAAGTGCTGCGGCTATTCTAACATTACCGACATTCATTCTCCCTCTTTGATTTTTAAACCATCAACGCAATTACAGAGTTCATAATCTCTAAAAAATGTTTTAGTATTCCATTTAATGCAGTAATTTCAAGTATTTTAGCAATATCTACACCAGTCTCAAGTTATGAAGTAAAATAAAATTTTATAGAGACACGTGGAGGATGTAGGAAATAGGAGAATAAACGTCAATTATATGTAATAAAAAGATTAGTTCTAAGCTCTGCCATAATTTAATCATAATTTTAAGACTTATTTGAGACTTATAGAGATGAAACTGATAAGAGAAAATTTACTGCTCCATTTGTTCCACAGAGGCACCATCGATGACGATGGCAACGCAAAGAAAGGCAAAACCTACAATTGCGGACTTCATCGTGGAAGCTTAAAGAAAAAGCAAAACTTTAATGTCATCGATAATGAAAATTTCGAACCTTTTATCTTAATAAAACGCTAAAATGTTAAAGCAAACTTTTTAAGAAGTGGTACCTAAAGATTACTTACGTTTCAGGAGAATTTGCTGCTCTCAGAATAGGATGCAACTTTACCCTTGCGCCGTATTTAAAGGAATTAGCTCAGGTAAGTAGCCAATGCATTTCTTCTATCATTTGGAGTGGGAGTAATGAGCAAACCAATGATAGTAGACAGCGTGGGTGGTTGAGAGGGCTTATATGTTTCACTTCATATTCATTTAATTAAAAATTGGGAAGAACATTAGAGGAAATGCACATCTTATCCTGCTAGATAGATGAAAAGATAAAATAATTATAAATGAAAGCATATGCGCTATTCGACAATATTTTCTTATCGCAAATATTTTAATCTTTTTATCGCCAATATTTTCTTATGTTTTCAACTTAAATTGAAACCAAAAAAAATAACATTTTATTCAATTAATTAGCATTAAGGACTTTATAAAATTCAACGTCCACATTTCACATGTGGGTCTTTTTGGATAAAATGTAAATATGTAAAGTTTTATTAAGGCAAACTGTTTTATGAGCTTCCGACGTATGTCATTAAAAATATCACTCCTCTATAGTTGGAGCGTCGTCGTCAGTCTTCTTGAAGTGATTCTCTGCGCGCTTCAGAATACTCCTAAATGATAAGCTGAATTGAGATCTGGTTACTAGGCAGGCCAGTCTATAATTCAGATCTATTTTCTTTGAATCATCGCATGATCGTTGCAAACGTCTTGCTGGGATTTTACATTCTCCTAGTTTGCTAGACCATAAATCTTTGTAAGCGACATTCGTTTCCAGCACGGAACTGTATTCTTCATTGTTCATGAGTCATTCTCCCCATGTCATCATCCACCATGCAGCTTCAAATTATTATATTGCCTCCTCCGTGTTTTACTATGGGTAAGAATTCCTGAAGAGGGCCCCTCAAAAAAAAAAAAAAAAAAAATGTCGTGAAATTTAAAACTTTTATTATTATTTGGTAGTACATATTATACTTTGTTAGTATTAAAATTCCCAAAATATTTTTAAAAACTTTCCACTTGTTAAAAAGTTATAAACAATTTTTTTTGGCACTTTTTGTTTAAAAAGTCATATCTCAAGCTAATTTTTTCAAATCTCTTTGAAATTTTAAATACAACAAGTAATAAGTATGAGAATTCTTCAATTACTGTGGATAACGACATAATCAATAAGACGACAACCTCTTGTCCACAACTGGATTTTATTCCGCATATACGTATTTCGAACTCTTTGAGTTCATTATTCAATGCCACGTAAGTATTTGGTGAAGTTAACAACATTTAAAGAAGAAAAGCGGTCACCATTCGACCAATAGAAAACACTGTGAAGCAGTGACTAATAGTAAAAATGGGACACCTCTGTCGGCCTTCATCTTCATGGTGGACAGAGCCCTGAATATTCCTTTGTCGAAGGCCAGGTTTTCTAATGAGATTAGGCGCATACAAGACATAGCGAGGTGCAACGGCTATGATCCTGGGTTAATCCGCGATTTGGTACGAAGGAGAAGATTCACCAAACAGGTCAGGGATTCCACTACCCTCAACGACAAAAGAACTCCAATGCTCAGGATTCCCATCTCGTATAACAAAACACTGTCTGCCGGGTTGCGCACTATTTTCAAGGAGGCTAATTTGACTTTAGCATGCAAAAACCCCAATGTTTTGAGAAACCTCCAGGGAAACCCCAAGGACAAGACTCCACCGCTGTCCCAGTCTGGGATATACGAGATCGCTTGTGGCAAATGTCCGTAAATTTACCGAGGAGCCACGTGCAGTAATGTGACAAAGAGCAGGAACACACGGCCCACGCCAGGTTTGGACGCCCATATAGTTCAGCAGTCGCTAGACACATGTTAGAGACGGGACACGACATTCTGTTAAAGGATTGCAAACTGTTAAGACATGTTAGTAACAGAAATGCACTAGACGCGTATGAAACACTGGAAATTGCAAAGAAGGATCCGAACACACTGTTGAATGGAGACGCAGGCCCGATCGGAGATTCTACGTTAATACAACTGATTAAAACGTCACGATAATTTTCTTTGTCCTTTTCTTTCTTATTAATGATTAATGGTTATTTATTTCTTAGTTTGTATGGCTATTTGTTATTAAAATAATTTTTGAGTCTTTTGTCCAATTGTAATTTAATCGATTTCTTAGATTCTAATTGCAATTTAATCGATTTTATGTTTGTACTTTTTTATTGTATTTACTCCAACGTGGTTCCCTGGCAGTATTTCTCCTAGGTCCGCGTTTTTTGTAAAAAGAGGTGTCCCATTTTTACCATTAGTCACTGCTTCACAGTGTTTTCTATTGGTCGAATGGTGACCGCTTTTCTTCTTTAAATGTTGTTAACTTCACCAAATACTTACTTGGCATTGAATAATGAACTCAAAGAGTTCGAAATACGTATATGCGGAATAAAATCCAGTTGTGGACAAGAGGTTGTCGTCTTATTGATTAAGTAATAAGTATATATTTCATAACCAAACATAAAAGAATGAGGAAAAAAAATTGTGTAAAAAAATAAATTTTTAATAAAAAGAAATAAATTTTAATAAAAAGAAATAATTTTTAATGTTCTCAATCGATTTCAACAATTTTGAAAAAACACATTCAATCTTTAGAGTTCTCACATTGTAAGGTGAAATGAAAGAGTTCACTTTATCGCGCTCAATAGGTAGGAGATCTAATTTTCTTAAATCCTGGCACTTCAACAATAGGCTGCAAAGAGCGGTTGCGAGCAGGCTCGAGTGAGGGTATAAAGCAGCTCAGAGATCGCGCATGAGGGTACACAATCTCTATGACGTCCCTATCTATTGAGCGCGATAAAGTGACTCTTCCATTTCACCTTACAGAACTCTACTTATTAGTGATTTAGAATTTGATTAGAATTTGAAAATAAATTTTGGTGCTCTTTGTTATAGGCTTTTATTTAGCTTGCTTTTCTGTGTGCGTGTGTCTGGGTCAAATCTTGTATTCAATATTAAACCAACTTCCCGACAAGCTAGAGAGCTGAAACTTGATACACATATACAGAACCAATGACAATGCATGTTAAAAAATTTTCAAATTGGTTCACTGATTCGTGTTCTAATGGTTCTAATGGTACAAACAATTCGTTATGACGAGAGTTAAATGTATCCATCGTTTATTGTTATTAAACAAGAATAAAAGCATGGTTTAAAAAAAAAACAACTTTTTTTCCCACACTTATCTTGTTTTTACGTGAATGCCATCAGTTTTTGTCAAACTATTCAATCGTAGTTAAAAGCATTTAACTTAAGCAGCACTGGGCTGCTAAGCAAGTATGCTTCATCCTTATGTAATTTATTACAACAAAAATAATAAAATAAAAAATAAAAATTTCGTAATAGTATCTAAAAACTTATAATATGATTCTGTGGCAGTAAATTTATTCAATTGCAAATTAGTTGATTATTTGAAAAATAATTTCGGCTTACAAAATGTTAAGAAAATATTTTCTTTTTCCGATGGTTCTGGTTCTCAGTACAAAATTCGAAATCTATGTTTTTAATAAATGATTTTGCCCATTCGTACAGATCTTTCGGTGAAGTAATTGGTCGTCCATTAATACGCTGCATATTAATTTTGCTTGCATGTCTTTTGACAGTATCTCCGAGGCCTTCGCAAGCCCCTTACCATGCGAAGTCGCGAAAAGTTCCACTCAGCTACTACATCATGATCTTCTGTATGACAAAGTAAATTGATGAAGTTTGACTTGTTGAAGTTTGCCAATTGGACAATTCGTAATAATGAATTAGTACCATTAGAACACGAACCAGTGAACCAATTTGAAAATTTTTTTTACCATGCATTGTCATCGATCCTATGCATGTGTATCAAGTGGTTTAATATTGATTGCAAGATTTGACCCGGACACACAGATGCCAACATACACATAAAAGCAAATAAAAGCGTATAACAAAGATCACCAATTTTTTTTCCAAATTCTAAATCCTTAATAAATGCAGATTCAATGTGTTATTTCAAAATTGTTGAAATCGATTGAGAACATTAAAAAATATTCATTTTTATATTAAAAATTTATTTTTTCTACACAATTTTTTTTTCTCATTCTTTTATGTTTTGTTATGAAATATATAGTTTTTACTTGTTATCTTTAAAATTTCAAAGACATTTGAAAAAAATTAGCTTGCGATTTGATTTTAAACAAAAAAGTACCAAACAATTCAATTGATCATAACTTTTTACAAATGGAAATATTTCAAAAATATTTTGGGAATTTTAATACTCCAATAAGTACTATCATATTATAATAAAAGTTTTAAATTTTACGACGACATGTTTGTTTTTGAGGGGCCCACTTCAGGAATTCTTACCCCCTATAGGATTCACGCATTTTGTATCCGCTCGGCTCTAGCATATCTTCATACGGTAATATACTGAATATATCTTGCCTTGGTTAAAAATGTGTAATATATCATTCCATATCTTCCATCCTTTTGAATACATTATTATTATTATTATTATTATTATTATTATTATTATTATTATTATATCGTTTAGATGAAGGATGCCAGAGAAATATTCACGATTAATATAGCAGATGCACAGAGACGTAAGGACAAGAATACGAAGCAGTCTGGAAGAAAGGGGCAGTTTCAGGTGAATCTCACGTAAATTATTTAATTTAGTTATGGATATCATTACAGTTGTGGTGCAAGAGAAATTTCCACGAAACCTTTTGTTTGCGAATATCATCCTTGAGAAGAAAAAGAGGAGGCTGAATCAAAACTGGAGAATTAAAGTAAGGCCCTTTAAGTTAGGGGGATTGAAGGTCAGCAGAACAAAACCTGAGTATTAGGATGCCTAAAAAAAAGAAAGCATTCTTATGCAAAATCAAAATGATTTTAAAAGAGGATCATGCTTTGGATACTTTGGGACTAGATTACAAGAAGGAGGAAGCATTGAAAGAGAGGTTATGGATGAAATTTAACCAGGATGGAAGAGAGATCTCACAAGAGCACAATGAGTGATCGATTAACGTACAGTTCGGATAGCGAACAAATCGATAACGAACACTTTCGCGAAAGATTTTTATGTTCGGATAGCGAATATGTCACGGAAAATACACTAGAAGAAGCGACGCTGTGTGTAAGATTTGCAGAATTGTATTTTTCTGTTAGTCTATAAACAGTTTCTAGAACGAGACTTTGACCGTTGTATACAAGGTCGGGACGCATTAATATGACCACCTGTTCTCGAACATGTTGGAACGTCCCATGGCATGCAGATGAAAAATCATTGCTTATCATTAAAAGCTGACAACAGCAGACGTGTAGTAGCATCCGTCAACACAGCAATTGTCGCCGTCATGGGCAGAGCAAGTGACCTGTCGGACCTCCAAAAGGGGATGATCATTGACTATCGGACCAAGGGGGGGGGGGTAGCATTTCAGAAACGGCCACCTTTGTGAACTGCTCTAGGGCTGCCATTGTGAAGGTGTACCACGACTGGACGAACCAGACAGTTTCGAGAAACTGAAGAGGTAACTGTAGTGCCCCACGGGCGTTCGATACTAGAGGCGAGCGTCGGTTACGACGACTGGCCAAGTCCAATCGGCGTGCCACTGTTGAGCAATTGACACAGCAAATGAACAGTGGGGCCACTAGGTGTTTCAGAATCTTGAGGTTCCGTTAATGAGAGTTGCGTATGACGGAGAATCTCAAACTGTCGAATAAGTAAGCTGCTAACCCATATGGCCAAAAGCCGCACAGAAGTTCTTATGGATAACGTCTTTCGCTGCTTAGTTCTTTAAACGCTTGGCGAACGAAAGTCCGAGGCCTAAATACATTTAGTGTGATAGTAACTAAGTTATTTACAGGTGAAAGTTCGAGCCGCACATAATTGAGGTCCGAGGGTCGAGAGGTTGCATTAACATCTATTAATTCGCTAACCTCGTTAGAACGCTGTCCCGCGTCCGCTGTCGTACTTAAATCCTCGTTGATTGTCTCAAACACCTCCTTGTTGCTGCTATCGAAACGCCTTCCTTTGTTGGCATGACGTGAAGCCAAACTCTGCCCACCCTTCGAGAAAATTGCATTAATCGTACTCCTCTTTGGAGCATTACGCTGCTCGCATGCTTTTTCATGGAGACATTCGTTTTTCCTCCTTCTCTGGAACCTTCTCTCGAGCATCCCTTCGCACATGCTCATTTCTAATCGGAAACCCATCATCTCCACGCATCATCCATGATGACCATCATGACGCCTCATCCATCCGGAGTGTTCGTGCAATGACGAATAATAATATCTTGAGCAATGATAGTTAAACTTGTCGTAACACTGCATCACTTTCTCACCATACCACTCATCTTTCATGACAATGTCCGTTATCATAGGCTGGTGTTGTCTGTCACCTGCGCGCAAGATGGTGTTGGAAGTGCTGTGCCACTCTCCAGATCATCGACCCTGTGACTTTGATTTATTCACGTCTCCATCCATGAATCAGCAAATCTGGGGATGTAGGATACGCGGCGCATCTTTACAGAGACACGTACCCAAACCGATGAAACCCTCGCATGTTCATCCGTCTTCACCAGCGTTTACGTGACACTGGTACATTTAACATCCGCGAAGGACGTCTGCGAATCGTTGGGGCTACTGCACGGGAACCGACCATACTGCAGCGTGTGGAAGAGTATCCAACCACCAGCACAAGACGGATCGCCATCGCAGAGAGTGTAAATCGGAACAGTGCTTGGAGAATTTTGCACGAAAGTGGCCTCTACCCATACCATATCCAGACAGTGCAAGGCCTACGTGTACAAGATTATTCTCCACGACGACGATTCTGCAGGTGGTTGCTGCGACATTGCATTAGGTGTCCTCTGTTTCTGACGTTCATTCTTTTTACTGACGAAGCCTGCTTCACTCACGATGGGAGATCTTTAATTGCCACAACTATCATGAGTGGCATTAGTGGCATTATGCTAATCCTAACGCCATCAGAGAAGCACATCATCAGGACCGATTTTCCATTAATGCGTGGGCAGGTGTAATAGCGGATTGTATCATTGGACCGTTCATCCTTCCGCAGAGGCTCACAGGAGCTGCCTATCTCCAATTCCTGCAACAGGATTTCCCTGAGTTATTAGAAAATGTGCCTCTTGCGATTCGCCAACAAATGTGGTTCATGCATGATGGTGCACTTGCTCATTGTCAACTGGCTGTGAGGAATTACCTGTCACATGCATGGGCTCCTCGATCTCCGGACTTGAACCCATTAGACTTTTGCATCTGGGGCTATCTACGGAGGGTTGATTCAGTTAAAATGAGATGACTTTGCAGTTCTGTTACGATGGTGTAATACCATGGCGCCACCATCGGTTGTGTTCGATGTGAGAACCACGTTGTTGGACTATCGCCCGACACCGTAATTTTCACTGAAGTATGCTGAGTATGAGGGACTCCATGGGAAGTTCGTTCCAGACCTGCTGACACACTTTCCATAGCCCATCAACGGTTCTTGGTCGGCGACTTCCGAGCCGTCGTTTAAGGAGACCAAAACCACAGAAATCCATCGGTGATGCGTCAGTAGATTTTACAGGCACATGAGAGAAGGGAATAACTCGTATGCCCGTCTCCTGTTCCATCTTCCTGTAGTAAGCCACAGATGACTTAGCAGTGTGGCTTGATACCTTGTCCATGTGGATCCAAACTTTTGATTGCTCACCAGGGTACAGACGTGGGATATCTTGCCGATATATGTGGTCCATTACATTAAGTAATGGAAGTAAGTTGCACTAATTTTACAGTTTTCAGGAACTCGACGAATCGTGAGCATCCACGTGAGCAATATCCGGCAACCACCATGAAGCCCTTTGAAAACTTTTCCTTGCACCTTCGGACAAAATTGGACCTGGCCTTGCCCCCTCTTTCGCGATAGTAAATTGCCCTGGGTTTGTTGGTGTCATCGAGGTACACCCAAGCTTCAACCAAGGAGACAACCCACTTCCAACGGTCACCTGCAAGATGGTTTTCATACAGTTTTCTGGCGTTGGTGAATCGTTCCTGCACGTGCCTGGCCGACAGTCTGTGACCGCGCGCTTTATGACGTCGCTCCAGCCCAAGATTGTCATGAATTATTCTGGAGACTGTTGCCTGTGAAATACCTTTCCTTTGGGCTAGACTTCTCTTTGGGGGGATTTTCTTTCAGCACTTCAGACCGGATTTCTCGCACCACCTGAGCTGGGCGTGTTGGCTGGGGCTTGTGTCTGGTCTGCTTCTCTGCTCGTCCACGTTCATTAGATGGTCGCAGTTTGTTCTTTTTGAATATTCGACCCACAGTAGCTTTGGATACCACAATATCATTTCGTTTGCATAATTCCACAATGCACGAAAGACTGAAGTTAGCGTCGGAAACGGCCAAACATATACCCTTCCCAAAAAGCTGTGATTTTGGAAGCCATGTTTCAGCACGAAATGTCCCAAATAACAGCAACAAGTGTATACAAAGCTAATCCCCATGAATAGTGGACGAGTCATGCAAATCACATTCCGTCAAGGTCATACGCGGCGTTTAAAGTCGTCTCATTTTATCTGAATCAACCCTCCGTAAAAGAGCACGTTATGCACAACGAGTGGATACTGTGGACACCCTGCAACATCGCGTGGAGAACGCCTTTGAGAACATGCGAGAGAATGCTGGTTTTTGCGAACGTTTGCGTGCCTCTTTGAGGAGAAGAGCTGAAGCATGATGCCGTGTTCCTGGTGGACATTTTGAGCATTTCCTATGAGTTCAAGGTACACGAGACACTACAAAAGGAACACCTGTACGGGTTGTTGCTCCATTTATCAATAAAGTCATTCTTTCTCAGAAACGGTGCGTTGTTCGACCTATGTTCATAGGGAGTTTTTGTTCCTTGCTATTGAATATGCACACCATTAAATTTACGACCACGACTTACGGGACACCCTGTATACATACATTCACCGTTAACGCTTATCACTAACAGAACAATTTAAATTTTGTCTTTTTATTACACAGGATGGACAAACTCCGTATATAGATTTCATACATAAATATAAGATAGAAATGTAAAATTAAAATGTTTCAAACATGAGTCGCGTAAGAGTTATGTCGCTTTAAAGTCGGAACTCTCTTCGTATAATTGCGCAATGACTTCATCTCTTTGTAGTGTTGTAATTGGCTAGGCTTTTTTCGCTGTGTTACGTGTTGTCGAGTCATTGGTATCAATGACGGATTTAATAAATGCTGAGATGGCTGATCTACACATGGTATATGTAGCTGCTAATAGAAACGCAAGAGAAGCAGCAAGATTTACGACAGCGATTTCCTAACAGATATGTCCCAAACCACCAAACATTTACGAGTTTAGACCGACGTTTGAGAGAAACTGGGACTTTTATTGTTAGAAGACATGATGCTGGTAGGGAAAGAGATCCTATTCAAAAACCTGTATTTACTCAAAATTGCTTCGACCTGTATTTATTCAAAACCTGTATTTGGACACATGTTTATTAGACATTCCTATTTTATGTTATGTATAGATACTATACGAATTTGTCCAACGAATTTTTAAACATCATATATACTATTTCTTGAAATGGCGATAGTCTTATAGTCATCTAACGCCGACGATCCAAAAATCCTACAGATGAGATGATAGGCGTCTTCTTTTGAAGGTTGTCATCACTTCAAAAGAATCTTCCCATCACTACGAACTGTTCTGTATATCTTCCATCAGCTTCTGATCCGTATGTATTTCCTCATGGTTTTTTACTGAGCCCGCGGTCATATTTTTTGTTAAGATTTCTTTAGCTGCCTCAGCTGTTATTAAAACTTTTGCTGAAAATAAAATCATAAAATCCGCAACTTCGTTGTAATATTTTTTTATTTTTTCAGCTTATTATCGGATTAAATGTTTTATTTGTCAGTTAGCTTTGTTTCTAGACTTAAGAGAATTCAAATAAAGTTTGTGCAGTAAAAAGTTATTTTAAAAATTAAATGCAATGATTACCTATATGGTTCTATGAAAACGAACTAAACACGTCCGTGGCCAGTGAGAATCCTTTCCGCCGCCAGCGATTATGCGCAATCTGATAACCCTGCATCTGGACTATCGCCCTGCAGCGGAGTTTCCATTGAAGAAGACTTGAACGTAGTACATCCATATCAATCTTCAACCACTCCTCCTGACAGACTTTCCAAAGCCCGTCTAATGTACGCGGACGTCGGTTTCCCACGACCCTTTCCAATAACCGAAAGGCACAAAAGTCCATAGGTGAGGCGTCTGTGGACTTCACTGGTATCTCCTGAAAAAGTATGGAATGGATTCCTGTTTCTCGCTCCATGCGTTGAAGAAACTGCCGCGTCGACGCTGATGTATGGCTTGATGCCTTATCCTGATGAACCCACACCCGGTTTGCGTCTACCCTGTATAGAGCTGGGATATCCCGGGTGAAAATAGGTGCTAGAACGTTAGCCTGGTAGTAGTCAGAGTTAATCTTGGAAGCCGTTGTCAGTTTACCGTTGTCCCCATAATCGGTAACAATCATGAAGCCCCGTGGAAAAGTTCTTTACATTCCGTGTGACATTTTTCGAAGTCCTTAGAGCCTCGTGGGTGGTAAAATATTGCTCGACATCCACTGAGATAAATGAATGCTTCGTCCAATGTCATGATGTATTTCCATTTTTCACCGCTCATAGAGCTTCCGGCATTTGGCATGGTAACAGTTTGTGAACGGGGCTCGTCTTACGCTTTTGCAAGTGTAGGTCCCGTTTGATAATAGCGTTTACAGTGTAAACAGATGTCCCTACTTTGTTTGCAGTGGTCTTCTGCGTTGCAGGATTAAGTCCGGTGACGAGAGCTCGGACTTTACGGACCATCTCTGGTGTACGACTAGTAGAGGGTCGGGGATTGAGCTGTTTTTTCCCCGCTGGAATGGCTCCACTTCTAGCTAAACCTTTACAGTTTAGTATCTTGTATAACCCCGTCTTCGACACAGAAAATCCACGCTCCTTGCAGGCTTTTATAATTGCGGAATAACTATATTTTGCGTCGGAAAGAGCTGTTATGTACGCTTCCCAAAACAGAGCCATTTTCGGCGGCATCATGCACAATCTGATACTTTGAACAGTTACCCCGGAAGCACAGCTGGTTTCGCCCTGGTATCGCCCTACAATCGGCGAATAGAACCCTAACGACCCTCTGTATCTATTGACATTTCTATTATTGTAAAATTGCATACAGAGTAGTAAGACCCTAAAAAAAGCTGATTTTTCAGATAGAGACTATACTTTGTCAAAGCAAATAATAAACTAGTTTTATTACAGGGTTTTTGTGTCTCGTCATTCTTTTCTTCTACATATGGCGTCTATTATTTTTAATAAAAATTATATTTTGATCTAGCGATTCTCATGTTTGGATTATTTCTAGTGAATTTGTAAAATGTTTGAATAAATCGAACAGGAGAATAAGACATGCGGGAAAAAAAATAAATCAAATGGCTATCATAGCAATTAAATGCCGAAAAAATCTATTATATAAATAAATCATAACTAGTTCACATTTGATAGTTTAAAAACCATTTTATTGAAACGAAACAAAATTTAAATTATTATACAAACAGCATTGTTGATATTTAGTAATTTCCGTTCTGAGCTATGATAATTTTTGCGAAATCACAGACGAATGATCACCACAATTATCACAGAAGACAGAAGCTTTCGGTCCACTAAATCATTATCACAGAAGCTTTTGGTCGACTATTCCTGTTAAAGAAACATTAAAATAAGTTATTTTTTGTATTTGTAAGGCTCTTTTGGTTATTATGTTATTGTGCGGTTTACAAAGAAAATTTTTTTTTTTTTTTTTTTTTTTTTCTAATTATGAAGAATTTTTTTTCCTCTCATAAATAAAAGGATTTGCGGGTATTTAGAGAAAATAGGTTTTAATGAACTGTTTACCTTTTTTAGTATTTCCTTCATAACTAAGGTTTAGTTCTGTATCTGAAATTTCCCAGAATTCGCCAAGACTTTCTCGGGCCCTTCACAAGATCACGTTTGCCGGGTGAGAAGGCGCTATTTGCAAAGCCAGAGTCTGCGTTGATTCCATTAGCCTCGTCGGCTTCACACAGATCACCCGCACCGGGCAAACCAAGGCAATCACTCTCACTAGTGCAGTAACATCCAAAGTCGAAGAAAGCAAATTCGGTCCAATAGAATGGAATTCATCGAAGAGGAATAAAAATGAAAAAAATTAATTAAACGGTAATGACATACAAAGTAATAATTAATTAATTATTAATACAGTCGAACCACAGATAACGAATTCTGTTATAACGAAGTTAATTGAAATCCCCAACTGTTCAATGAAACTGTAAAATTTTCTCGGTTATAACGAAATCTGATATAATGAAAATGCGTATGTAAAGATTCATTTCTATGGACTATTAGACAAAAGCTCTGAGATGTGTGTCCGGATAAATGGCATTAAGTCAAGACCGTTCACCGTGGGTGTTGGACTCCGCCAAGGGTGCGTACTGTCGCCCCTCTTGTTCATTATCTTTATGGACTGAATAGACAGGGGCAGCCGAGGCGATGAGCGTGTTTATGTGGGCGACTGCCTAGTGGAGAGGTTGCTCTTTGCTGACGACCTTGTCCTCCGTGGGTCTTCTCGCACGAACCTTCAGCATGCACTAGACCGGTTTGCAGCCAAATGTGAAGAAGCTGGGATGAAGATCAGTGTGGCTAAAACCGAGGTTCTGGTTCTTTCAAGACAGCCTGCTCAGTGCGCTCTCCATGTTAGGGGAGCCTCATTGAGACAGGTGGAGAAATTCAAGTATCTCGGGATTGCATTCACGAGTGATGGACGGCAGGAGAAAGAATTGGATGCTCGGATCGTTGCAGCAAGCTGTGTCAGACGTGAACTGTGGCGATCCGTGGTAACGAAACGCGAGCTGGGTAACAAAGCCAAGCTCTCCGTCTTCAAATCTATCTTTGTCCCCATTCTCACCTATGGTCACGAGGCTTGGGTAATGACCGAAAGAGTGCGATCGCGGGTACAAGCGGCCGAAATGAGATTTCTGAGAGGTGTGGCAGGTGTTACTCTACTAGATAGAGTGTACAGCAGCACAGTAAAGGAATCTTTAGGTGTTGAGCCGCTGTACACTCAGAGATCTCAGTTGCGCTGGTATGGCCATGTGATACGGATGCCGCAAACTGATCTTCCTAGGCAGTTGTTATTTTCCAAGCCGGTGGGTAAGAGACCAAGGAGTCGGCCTAGAACCAGGTGGCTAGACTACATGGAGAATCTGGGTTCGAGTTGCTTGGATATTACCAGGGAGGACATGCGCCTGATGGCGGAAGATCGCGATAGCTGGAGATCCTCCATAGGGCTGCTGCCCCCGCGACCCTAACGGATAAGCGGGTTTGAAAAGTAAGTAAGGACTATTAGACAACTTTTGTTTGGATATTATGAATTTTTGGAGCATATAGGACAATTTTAATTCTGCTGTCTTAAATAGTATCTTTCAGTCTGTACTAGAAATAGAATATATATTAATGCCAAACGTTATTGCTAAAAAGCAAGCAAACTAAGTTGGGTAAAACAGAAAGCCAGAAACTGTGGATACACTAAAGCAAGAAAGTTTTTATTTTCATTTGTATAGTAAAGCAAACAAAGATTTCAGATTTCTTTAAACCCCAGTGTTACTTGATACTGTTTTTTGGTTATTAAAAAGCATTAAAAGTCAATCAATTTCATATTTACTTTTCATATAAAAAATACAATTGAGTAATTTTTTCCTTGTCGGATATAAAGAAATCCACTTTAAATAAAAATAAATTCGCTACATCCATTAAGTTATACGTTTATAAAGAAATACGTTTATCAAGAACAAAATTGGGGGCAATTAAAAAATCGTAATAAGTGGGTTCGATTGTATGTACTTTATACAAAGATAATTCTGCAAATAATACTATTCTTTCTTAGTAATATTTGAAATGAAACATTTAATTTTTTATATGAGGTTTTTCCTTAAAAATAAAAACTTTTTTCCTGAACGTAACTTATAAACAGCACAGCTCTAACGAACGTAGGATATAATACACGATGATTCAAAAAGTACTTTCTGATTTCAAAACATAAGCCTGTTTTGTTTAGTTTTTTTTTCAAACCAATCGAACGATTGGTGTTGGTTACACGTGTAGAAAAAGTGTGAAAGTTTCTTGAGACAGTTACAGATGCTTTATGTGAGTTCCTCGCGTGACATGACAGATATCAGTGCGGTATTCTGCTCAAAATGCCGCAACATCTTCGAATCGATTATGGCGATTGCAATGTTAATAACGATCGTTAATTCAAAGTGGTTAGTAATAGCGTCAGGTAGACGTGCTATTTGATGAAATAATAAATCGTGAGATCAGGAGATCTGGAAGGCCATGCCATCAACGCCAGTTACCGCCATGTTTCTAAAGGCTAAGTGTGAAAACAGCGATGCGTGGGAATAAAATCTTGTGAACTCAGGTAAGGATGTACACTCTTATAATGATGTCCATAGTTTCCTTCAAATCAATCATGAAACCAGGGAAGTTTTTTTTAAATCGCTCTCTGTAGAATAAAGGATAGATTAGTTCTCTACAAGTCAACCTATAATTTACAGGTTGGCGGCAGTAAATGCCATTATTTGTCGTTCTGGGAGAATTAAATAGAGTTGCTTTCCGCATATACTGCAAATAAATAACATAAGCAAACATCTGCAGTGGGATTCGAATTCGATAAGAATTGCACCTCAGCGTTCTCGATCGCCGAATTGGGCATCCGAATGCTGAGGGAAGAGATACTTGTTCATCGATGAATCAATGATTCCTTGGTGCCTAATTTTTTTTTGTTTACTACACAAAGGTGCATTCACATGCAAACAAGAATTGAAAACTTCGCATTAACCTGCGGATGCAATTCATTTTTGCTACTCCTCGCACTCGCGCGTGCATTCATAAGGAGATTTGTAGATTATTAGAGCGGATAATCAAACGGGTGAAAATTTCCAGCGTTTGAAATTTGATTTCTGGCATACGTACACGTGAGGCCTGAAAGTTTGAGGTGGTCCTTTTATAGTTCACCTTATTAAGAATATTTTTTTTCTTTTCGTTGTTTACTTATACAGGGTGTTTCAAAAGGTTTAATCCAAACTTCACACACAGGTAGGAGGCAGTCAGGTGAATAGATTGTGTTAACAGAGGGGTCGGAACTCAACAATTGTCAAGTTAATGGGGGAGCAAATGACAAGTGATAAAACATGCAAATGATAGCACAACACAAACAGATTGCAGTTCTTTGGCAAGGAACACGTGCTGTTGGAGGATGTGCCCTTGGGTATTCGCTTGCAAATGTGGTTCCAACATGATGGAGCGCCTGCTCATTTTAGCCGTGATGTGCGCTATTACCTTCATGCAACATTTGGCAATCACTGGATAGGAAGAGGTGGACCTGTAGCATGGTCTTCTAGGTCACCAGATCTCAATCACATGAAATCAGTTGTGTACCGAACATCTGTGACAAGCATTGAAGATCTGGCAGCTCGCAGCGCAGTTGTTTCAGACGAATCAGAGAAATGCCCGGAATCTTTGGCCGCATGCGGGAATCCATGTTGCGCCGAAACCATGCATGTGAGGCATGGCTGGCTCACATTTTGAGCATCTTTTGTAAAGGTTCAGTAGATTCGCAGTTTCATAATAAACGTGTTTTTAAGTGCACCCTGATTACTGCTCCCCCCTCTAACGTTACCTTGGCAATAGTTGAGTTCCGACCATTCATGTATTAACAGAATCTGTTCACCTTCATGCCTCCTACCTATGTATGAAGTTTGGATTATACCTTTTGAAACACCCTGTATACTACTTAAATAGATAAATAAGCACTGAACTAAATATTAAAAAAAACAAATAAAATAAACTTCAAAAATAGAATAAACCGTTGTTTGATCTATACCGTTTGCCGGGCGATCTGGAGTCTCCAGAATACGCGGCATCGTTGTGGATTCCCTGAGCGTTTTCGCTATCACATATATCGCTGGCACCAGGAAGACCCAAGTCGCAGGCACGTTTACTATATTGGTGGTGACATCGAATATCAAAGAGAAGAAATTCAGAGAAAACACCAATATCATTCATGAGTGATGAATAAGAAAAGATTAAATGGAATTATTAAATGCATCTACGTAATTTCAAAATTAAATCTAAAAAATTGAAAATTAATGTATCCTATGAAATGCTAAATGCTAATAAGTACGAATAATAAAGTGTTTTAGGTTCAAAAGAATTTTTAAGAAAAAGGTAGTGGCTACATATGACATTTAAATATATATGAGAACATATTATTTTTGTGTGTTTTTCGGAACTTGTTATGCTCCTCAGTTTCACATAAGATTTTGAAGATAAGTGATTCAATTGATATACCTACTTATTCCTTATTATAATAGCTACATATTGGGCTACTTTGAAGTAGTTAACATACATAGTTATCAAAAAATATTAATTCAAAAAAAGTTATCGAAAAATATTAATTAATTATTTAGAAAGTTGTAGAGCATCATGTAAAATGTGGGTTTAGCAAAAAACCCGGTGAAAAAATCCCATCCCCTGCCCCCTTTATCGAGTGGGTAAAGTGAAAGGTATGGCTAGCCGATATGAACAAAAACCATTCTTATTAGAAAACAGTACGTCCTACATTTGGAAAATTAATGAGAATGAATGAGTCGTTACCCTGAAAAGCTAATAAACTCCACCGGGCTTTTCCCCCCAGGAAAAGCATCATGAAATTTGAATGAGTTTTCTAATGAGTTTTTCTGTTTTTGTCTACATTAGCTAGCCATACCTTTCACTTTACTCACTCGATAATGGGCAGGGGATGAGATTATTTCAGCGGGTTTTTTGCTAAACCCACATTTTACATAATGCTCTACAACTTTCTAAATAACACATTGGGTCTAACCCCTACCCCTACAAAACTAAAATTTTCAAAATTTACCTCTTCACCCCCAGGGACGCGAAATGTTTTTATTCTGAATTACGGGACATTAAAACCAAATAATCAATATTCATTTTCCCCGAATCTGTTCCCCTTAAGTCGTTATTTGAACCTAAAGACGGGACACCAATTTGAACCTAAACTGAGGGTGTTTCTGAATGATCTTTACAAACTTTCAGGATATGTACCACGGACCAAAACAAGAGAAAATGTCATATGAACATTGGGTTGAAAACTCTTCTTTCTAGAGTTATAACGGTTTGAAAGTGTCCTGTAGTAGAAGAAGAGTTACGACAAATCAAAAAGCCTATTGAGCCTTTGCTAGCATTTGCCTTTGTTATAGCATTTGCCTTACACAACAACTGTATTTCCTGTTATGCCGTAGAAATAAATCACAGAATTTACAACTCCTATACGATTTAACGTTAATTTCTTTTAATGTTTTGATCCCTGCAACATATCCTGAAAGTTAGGACAGACCATTCAGAAACGCACTATGTACAAAAAAATACGTATTTGGACACATGTTCGGTTAGACATTTAGTTCTTATTTTTATTATTAATACATTATCTGACAACCGTTTGCTTTAATGATTGCAGGTATCCTTCGTTATATGCTTTCTTCTAAATTCTGGAAAACTGCTTCGGGAATTCTTTACCACTCCTTCTGCAAAGCAAATCCTAAAGTAGGCAATGAAGAAAGTGTTTCAAACTTCTAATCCTAGGCTCTGCTTCGCCCCAAAGGCATTCCATCGGATTGAGGGCTTTGGGCTGGTCAGTTCAAAACTTCGGCATTTATCCAGCCAAACCATTCTGTTACAACCCTTGCGATGTGGCACGGAGCGTGGTCCTGCTGGAAATGACACCAAAGAATTGCCACAGAATAGGGAGCACGGAATTGTCCAGAATGTCGAGGTAGTTCGTAGACTTCATGTTTTCACTCAATACAACCAATGGCCCAAGTCCAAACCACGAAAAACAACTCCAAATCTATAGGAGGTCTTCCTCCAAACGATAAAGTTTGGATGGAATAGTTCTCCAGTTAATCGCCGCATTCACATATGTCCATCTGTTTTCCACAAACGCGATTCGTCGCTCCACAAAACGGCCTTACATTTTGCCACAAGGAATTTCTTCCTGGGAATCTTTGATCTACATTTTCTTGCTTAAGCATTGTTTTGAAATCTTTGCTGTAAGAAATTGATAGACATTCATTGTAACCGATTTCTTTGTAACAATAAGAGGGCGATGTGTGTATAAAGTCAGGAACGGCGAGCTAAACATCAGTTCAAACATTGTTTAGGGTTGAAGGATTGAGGTAAGGCTTGTGTGCAGATGCTCTACCTTGAAAATCTAATGAATGTAGCCCATTTCGGTATTTTAGTGCAAACACGAAGTCCGGTGACGTTTTCGACTTCAGGTGTTAGATCAGGTGCAGAGAACTGGCATAATTTTCCGACCATCTGTCTCAAGCTCGATCCGTCAGTTTACGATGCTTGCCAGTACGCGATCTTGCAGTAGTTATGCCACTAGTCTTCCATCTTCGAATCACATCGGCTAGTGTCGACTTAAGAATCACTAGACTGTCATCATTTCTCGAATTGAAACATTACTAATACGGCACCCAAAAACCATACCTCGTTGAAACTCGGTTAAGGAGCATAGGGAGCCCATGCGTCAATTTGAATTGCAAACAAAATTTGCATGTTTCGTCAGGTGTCCGAATACTTTTCTTCCATATGGTATAAGTTACCTATATTAAACATGCTTTTGTTACTTTTGGGACATACTGTATTTATACTCGTTTTAGATATTAAAGGACATACTGTATTTATACTCATATAGAATGTAAAGCTTCTTCCAGAGAACAAAATCTTAAGGAAGAATTTAATCTAAGTTACATGCATTATGAATTTTAGTGGAAAGCAACTTTAAATGTAATTATTTCATAAATTATATCATAATCATCAATCAGTTCATGGGTTCGGATGTTGGATCTGGTTAAGTTACAATATAATTGATCAGTAAAATAAAAAGAGCGTTTTCAGTCATAGTCATGCACGACATCTTATATAGCATCTTCATTTGCACTCATAAAATTTAAATTATAAAAATAATTTTAGATGGTTATTATATTTTATTTTTGCAATCATTTGCTTAGATATACCTGTCTATTCTGAAACGCTTCTTTTATATAAAAGAAGAATTAAAAGGAAGAACTCACTGCATAGTAATGAAATTATCATCCAATTCGTTGACCAAATTCTTTAACACAGCAAGATTTTTGCGTTTTTCTAAAAGTTCTCTTATTTGCCTATAACAAATGATATAAATGAAATACGTTTGCTTAATTATATATAAACTATAAGCCTCCTACTTTAATAAAAATAATAAAGAAGGGGGGGGAATGAAACGGCCGTAAAGAAAGTTTTAAACAATTAAAAAAAAAAAAAACTCCGAAAAAATTAATATACGTTCTATTACATGTTACAAACAATAGACGATATTAAGTAAATTTGTGGGAAAGCAAATAGGTTTGTGAAATTTTCATTATTTAACATGCAAATAAATAATTTTTTTTAAGAGTCACTCACTGAATTTTTCATGGAAAAAAAATTCTGTTCAAGACGTTTCATAATGCCTGAATGGACAGTAGTTTGTTTTTTTTCCAATACGTTAATAAAATGTCCGCCTCGAAATAATCCAGTCAACTATTTCTATTAGGTCGTAATAGTTAGAGCCTTTACAACGATGTTAAAAGCATTAGAATTCACGAAGTCGGTCGTTCTGTAAACGCATTTTTTCGAATTTTTTGATTTTGGCTTCAGATTCGGATAGATCACAAAGTAAATAAAAGTTAAAATAGGCACAAATTCAATTATAACTTTTACTTACTTTTCGAGGCTTTATCCCAATCTGAAGTCAAAATCAAAAAAATTTGAAAAAAAAATTGGCGACAGAACGACCGACTTTGCTAATACAGTAATTGTTAATTAACAGGTTTTAATTAAGCTTTTAATTAACATCATTCTGGCAATGCAATACCACGCATTTTCAACTGGTTTATAAATGGTGTGATTATTCATAAGTTTACAAATCTTAATTTATCACCGTAATTCCTTTCTGGCTGATTTTTTAAATTATCATATCAGGCCTCATAATCTTAGTATTAAGATTAGTTCTATAATCTTCAATTCAATAATTTCATACACTGCAATTTCAGACTGCGCCTTCGCAATCGCCGAACTCGACTCTCGTTAATATGGAAGATGATTTAAAAAAAAGAATTTGACAGATCAAATAAAAAGAATTAAACAGGTCTACTTTCAATTTTGTATCCAAAGATGTAACTTATAAGTGATGCCTGAATAGTTTTCGTGCATTTTATAGCCGAGAATCATTGTCGTCTATGACGAACAACTGGACGCTATCATCCAGGCTATCATCGAAAAAAAAACTAAACTCTTTTTAATTAAAACTCGGTGTCAAGAAAGGTAGACAGTCGCGCTTCATTGCCATTTTAAGAAGTTCGTAATTTTTTTAACGTAAAAAAGTTGTCATTTGACAGGTTCAGAGCCTAGATTTTATCTGAATTGTTAGCAGAAATGTCGCTATTGCGCTGCATATAACTGCTTTTGCAAATGATTAGGGCTCCTCATTTACCGTTTGATTCTTTAAGTTATACTTTGAGAAGCACAGAGAGCGTATAAATTTATAAAATTCACACATTGAAATTAATTTGTAAGCAAAATTTGTCCTTTACGATAAAGGTCGCCAAATGGCAAAAGCTAAATGGACAGTGAAGTAGGTCTAGTGATCAGTAATTGAAGCATTGTCATTCAAATATTTTTAAAAGTGCATGTTAATAACTATTTCTTGTTATTCTCAATAACTGTTATTGTAATTGTAAATAAATAAATAAATAAATAAATAAATAAATAAATAAAATTTTATGGGTTTCTTTTTCTAGCTATGTCACCTTAGACTTTGTTTTGAACAGAAGATTCGAGATTTCTAAATTTCCATATATTATGCCAAACTAGAGCACTCTCAACTTGATGGATAAAAAGAACAGCTATTAAGTGGCTTTTTTGTACGGACATTATCTGTTTCTGAATATGTTAGGAATATTTAAGGTTATGAAATAAAATGAGAATTTTATATATATTGATATTGATTCATTGATCATTAAGAAAATATCAGATATAAAATATAAACCAGGTAATAGTAATAAAGAGATTAGTTCTAAACTATGTGAAAAAAATTGTAAGCATAATTTTTGGAAAAGAAGTATAGAGAAGAAATTGTTAACATATACGAAGAGAAAATATACTGTTCGATTTGTTCCACAGAAGCGTTGACGATGCCGATGGCAACGCAAAACAAGGCAAAACCAGCGATTGTGGACTTCATCATCGGAGAATCCTCTTCTCTGCAAGCTTAGAGAAAAGCAAAACGTTAGCCTCTTTGACAATTAAAATTCTAGCCTTCTGCCTTAATAAAAAGCTAAAATTATAAAGCAAACTTATATTTAAAAGGAATACTATTTACGAAATAGGACCTTGTAGTTACTTACATTTCCAAAGAATTTACTGCTGTCAGAATACGATGCACTTTTCCTCTTGCGCCGTATTTAAAGGAATTAAACTCAGGAAAGTAGCCAATGCATTTCTATCGTCTTGAGTGGAGCTAATGAGAAAACCAATGATAGCAGACAGCGTGGGCGGTTGGAAAGACTAATATGCTTCACTTGATATTCCATTTAATTAAAAGTTGCGAAGAACATTAGATAAATAATGCCTCTCCTTCTATTTTATCTCACTCGAAAGATGAAAAGATAAAAAATAAATTACAAATGGATGCGTATGCATTATTCGAATTACTATTTTCTTGTGGTTCAATCTGTAAATTGAACTAAAAATTAATTTTATTAAATTAAAAGTACTCAAAATTAATTACTCATGCAACCTTCAAAAGTATTAGGAACTCTAATAAAGATCCAACTTTACAATGCGCGTTTTGGATAAAAAGAAAAGTGCAAATTTATATTTAAATTATTCGTCTTTATTAGGACCGATAGGTACTTAGATTTTCACAAGGTGCGTCCGTCTGTCCATCCGTCCGTCTGTTAGTCCTCTAGCGTTCGAACGCTTCCGAATTTTCGACTTCCGTTTTCGTCATTCGAAAGCTGACTCAAAACTGGTTATTGCATGTTGTTTTTTTACAGTTTTACAATATTTTGCCTTATATCTAAAGAGATGGAATTCCTGCTTTCGATCAAGTTATAAGGGAAGGTTCTACTACAGAAGGAGTAGGTCATCACAGGCCCCTCAAGATGATATATTCTTGGAGATCTATAGTCAGTTGAATTCTTTAACCAGTCAACAATGAAATGTCCTTAGTAAAGGTTTAATGTAAAGGCTTTGTACAGTTCTTTTAGACTGGTGTTTAAGACTCAATAATAGGCACGAGCGTGTTTAAATGAAACCCGTTCGAGTCAAGTAGGTGTTGTAGTTTTGCACGATAGGATACGATATATGGCCCCGATATTTCGATTTATATCGATATTTTAAAATTCCGATACACCGCGATATACGATATGGCCTTCCAATATAATACAGGGAGAAACTAGAATTGTGGAATGCTTTGTGCGATTATGTCAGCTGAAGAAGAAAAAATATTTTTTTAAAAAAGCATGCAAACCACGAACTTTAACGTGTGTTGTGCCTAAAAGAAATCAAGACAATGGAACACCACAAATTCAAGAATACACTTGAAGAGACAATCATATATTATCTGGAAATGTGTCCACTGGCCTTCATGGCCACGGGGCCTACAAGGTGAAATTTCAATGTGTGGCTGACGTAGAACAGGAATACGAGACTTATTTATATACGACAGAAAAAGGATGCAGGTAATTGCCTTATTTCTTTAATTGAGCATATGTGACCACCGATATATTTGAAAAAAAAATTTTGAGAGCAGTACCAGAATTAGATAGGCCAAATAATCTTTCATGGAACTTCTGGAACGTCGAAATGCTGTCGATGATACCACTGATACTGCCCAATCCATCTATCCTGTTATGATCAAAAACTGCTGCTTTAAAATATCAAGCTGTTATTGTGCCGACCGAAAGGTTGTTTTCAAAAGTTGCTAGCTTAACTACAGCAAACAACAATCGCATAAAATCAAAATAGTTTCCATATTGTTCTTAAGTTCTCTTGATATGAGATATTGGAAAATCTGATTTTACCGTTAAAAATAAGTTTACCTTAAAAAATTGACAAAAAATCAATATTTATCGTACGGATATTTCTGTGTATCATGCAACGGATATATCAGAATATCTTATCATATCGCATATTGATATTTTTCGTAAATCGTGCAACACTAGTAAAAAGAAGACAGGGAACAAGAAACACAAGCAAATAGAAAGAATAGTCTTTATTATTGTGCGCATGCGTCCCACTGTTTGCGGAGACGTGAAATTCCGTTCGCGAAAAAAGATATGGGTTGCTGTTTGAACCCAGCATACAGTCTTCAGGAATGATCATCTTCCACGACAATGCATGCCCGCATGTCGCAAAAGTTGTGGGTGCACTAGCCAAGAAGAAAGGGAGGTTCTCGAACATCCTCCTTACAGCCCGGATTTGTTCCCCTTTGAACCAGTCCGTAACTGCTTCCTGCACCTCATCATCAGTACTGAATCGTTATCTCTTGAGGAATTTCTTCAATGAAAGTCAAACAGCAACCCACATCAATTTCTCGTCTCCCCAAACAGAGGGATGCGTGCCTAAACGTCATGGGTGACTTCTTTTGAGAAACGTGTGTACAATGCTGTTTACTAAATACTACTCTTTCTATAACAAACAAAATAAGAAGAGAAACCACAATTCCAGAAATGAGATTTTTAATCTGGAGCCACGGATGTATTTTGAAGACCTTACCCTCTTCATTTACACGCTGAAGAAAAACGTTCAACAACATCTGAGTTGCTGCTACAATTTGAAAACCATAACAATAAATAAGAACTGTTATCTGCGCCTTAAAGAAAAATAAAAACATCGGACTGTCATAATCACAACGCAATATACAGGGTGTTCATAAAGTCTGTTACTAGTCTCAGTATCTCAATAACTAATGGGAATTTTCAGATTTCGAAAAAATTATCTCCTATCAAATCCTGTGTGGACTTAAAAAAAACAATTATCTTAATTTTGACCATCCCATTTAATTTCAAGGTCAAATTTAATGCATAATGAAAACCATAAGAGATAGAAAAAAGTCAATTGGAAAGTTGTACAGCACTCTAAAATTAGTCTAAATCATTTGTCCGATTTAGTTTCGGAACAATGTTACCTAATAAAAACAATTTTGTGATAATAATTTTCAATCATCAGCTTTGCTGATACTAATACGGTGTGTATTTCATTTAGTTTCAGGTTAAGCATCATTGATTTTGATCAGTGTTTGAATGGTAACATTAAAAAAAATGGTAGAGTCCCTCAAAATGAAATGGTATTTTGTTACGGTGCAAGTCCACAAGATATTGTACTCGCAACCCAAATGTATGCTGAAAGATATCCAAATCGCCGCCATCTTTCAAGACAAGCCTTTGGAAAAATAGGTGCATGTTTTCAGAACCAAGTAATGTTCAACAACAGTGGTAATGCCACAGTGGTTCTTGCTGCAGTTGCTACTAATCTACATCCAACATTGCTAATGATCATGATTGCAGTGTAAGATCATAAATTTCACCCATTTCACGTGAACTGTCATCAAAGCCTTAACGCAGGTGACTATGAAATATGTTCAGAATACCGTAACTGGCTTCTTTGTTAAATTGATGATGATCCACTGTTCACAAAGACGATTTTGTGGTCAGATGAGTCACAATTTGTACGTAATGGTGTTGTTAATAAACATAACCTCCATTAAGAAACAATAAAAAGGTCTGGAAATAGCAATATGGTAGCGTTTTAATATAGCCAACGCGTTTCGAAATGCAATTTCAAATACAATTTCAGGATAAATAATAGCTATTAAATAAAAATACATAATAAATAATTAACAAAACAATTTTATTTTTATATTTATTTTTATTTAATAGCTATTATTTATTTAATTACAGGGTTCTTGTGTCTCGTCCTTTTCTCATAAATATCCGTTCATCAACAGGGTAAGAAAAACTACGCAACCTCAATTAATTATTATTATTATTATTATTATTATTATTATTATTATACAATTAATAATATGCAGTTATTAATACCTCCATTATTGGGCCAATAAAAATCCTCTTTGGTTAAGACAAACTGTTCACCAAGTGAATTGGAGGGAAAATGCTTGGTATTGCATGTACAACAATCAAGTTATTGGTCCAGTGTTTTACGATGGAAATCTCACTGGTCAGCGTTATCGAGATCTTATTCTAAAGAATGTTGTGCAAGCGTTTATTGAAGAGATGCCATCAAGAGAACGTTGTGAAATTTGATTTCAGCAGATGGTGCACTTCCACATTTTTCAATGGTAGCACGTGAATGTTTAAACTTGATGTTTCCAGATAAATGGATTGGAAGAGGTGGACCGGTCACCTGGCCACCCCGGTCACAAGACTTAACACCTCTGGACTTCTTCTGATGGGGCCATGTAAAAAATACAGTTTATGAAATACCACCAGTAAATTTAGTTGAAGTTCAGCAGAGAATTACAATTTCATGTCCAGCAATAACCACTACAACAACGACAGCTGTGCATGTGTCCATCAATCATCGTACAGAATTGTATGTACTATATGACGGTCAACATATTGAACATTTTGTAATTACCTATTGTTATTTTCTGTGGCTTTACATTCCTATTGTCACAAAATTATTTTTTATCAGGTAACCATTGTTGCAAAATCAAATTGAATAAATGATTTAGACTAATTTTAGGATGATGTACAACTTTCCAATTGACTTTTTTCTCTCTCTCTTACAGGTTTCATTATACATTAAGTGTGACATGAAATCAAATATGAAGGTCAAAATTAAGATCATTGTTAAAAAGCCCACACCTGAATTGAGAGAAGATAATTTTTTCGATATATTGGAAATTCCCATTAGTTATTGAGATATTGTGACTGGTAACAAACTTTTTGAACACCTTGTATAAACATCTCTTATGTACCTGCTTTTGTTTTTACATTTACATTATTTTTTTCCAAAGGGTTTTAATTAAACTTTGATTTTAGACACATTCTAATTCCATTTAACCAATTTGTGTAAAAAGTATTTTTTCTATCTTGTCACATATTATTATGTCAATTTTATAATTGATAATTTTATGTTAGATATTTCTTCAACAGCAGTTCAGAAGTTTAATTTGCTTCTGTAAAATTTCTATAATTTCCAATAAAACACTTTGAACTGTCTAATTGGTAAAGGCGACGAGCGTGATATTCGTCGTTCCTGGTTCGAATACAGGTCGCGGAAATTTTTCTTTCCATTTTTATCAATAATATCATTAAGTATATTTTTGAAAATCATTCCGTGGGGAACGTCGAGCGCAGCGTTACGTAATTATCGAAGGGGGGGGGAGTTTGGATGTACGTTACGGTGTATTACAAGGGGGAGAAGGGAATTAACAGTCAGCCAATTTTCTGTTACGTAATTTATGGACGAAGCCTTACCGCATTTTCTACAAGAAAATATTTGACTATACTAGGAACCTGAGATTTGCCCTGTTCATGTAACAACCGAATTTGCAAATGTTCACGTTCATTTATTTCCCGAACTTGTTTTTGGCATTTTTCAGTAGATAAATACCAAAAATTAAAACTCCGTTCAAATAACAACAACAACAACCTCGGACGATTACTTTAATTACAAGAGGTGGCTGCAGACTGAGGCTTTTTTAAAACTTTCAAGCTTACATATCTGATTGAAATTAGAATTTATAAGAGATATGGACGTTATGTACATTTTAAAACTAATATGTTGCTTATGTTGCACTGCTCAACACTTTCCCCTTCGCCAAAATGAGGTGCCAAGAAATTCTGATATTGCATACAAAAAGTCTCATTTTTCTATTTAAACGCAGGCTATTTATTACTTTGTTTGACAAGAAAATTAATTAGGAGAAAACAATATTGCAGACAATTATATAGAGCATTTCTAAAGTTTGTGTCATGTTTCCAATTACATACTTCAGATTTGTTAAAATCGCATGATTTAAAACATTAAATAAGTAATTATATCAAGGAGGGAATAGCAAGCATTCCGATTATTTTTAATAATCAACTTTATTCTTGAAAACTTACGTTTAATTAACATTAGAAAAATAATACCGAAAACTCCTCTTAACAGAATATATAAAAAATTTTGATCCCATTAATCCTTGTCTTGTAGACATTTTTGTGTTTAGCAAAATGACTTTTATAGTCTGTTTTAAATTAAAACCAAAACAGGAAAGGAATATGTGAAACCTACTTTTGGAGAATAATACATTACCCTACCACTTATTGCTTTATTTTTATCTTTTTTATCTTTCTAGCGAGAAGAGGTAAAAGAGATATTAACTTTTGTGATCATCTTCACAATTTTGATTAGATGAGGTTCAAGTGGAGTATCTTATCCGCCTACACTTCCACGCCGACTACCATTGTCCCGAAATTAATTCTCTTTCACACGTCATATCCGTAAAAGATAGCAATAACGTATGAGCTGCATATTTGGAGTTGATATCTTTCAAATAAGGGATGAAAAGTACGATATAGCACTCTGGTTGCTTTAAGGGCTTTTGAAGTCCCAGGGAGTAACTCGACTTATCCCGTAAAGTTAATGAGATTTACTTTATTTATTATATTTAGATAAATTTTAAATAAATAATTTCATGTCATTTTTTTCAGTTATACTCTTTTATAAGTAGAATATTGTGAAACATTATAATATTGTCAAAACACTTTAATATAATAAACTTTAATATAACACTATTTTCTCAACTGAGCTCTGAAGAAAATCAGTCGTCGCAGCTTTTAAATCTTCCTCTTCTGGCGTTATCAATATCCTGGGAAACAAATCTAAGTAAATCTTCCATTTGCCATGAACTGCTTCTTTTATTCTTAATCTAATCTTTTAAAAGCATGCGACTCAAATCCACGAAGTTTTAAGCAAATCTTTTTATTACACGTAATATTTCTGCACGAAAAGAAAATGTTGACGTGTTTTTTATCGACGTATGAAAATGTATGATGAAACCTGATAGATTGATGTTTCAATATTTATTCTAATGGCCGTATGAAAATAAAAATATTTTCAAAAATAAAGTTATTCATTTAAAATTTATTGGCAATGTCGCATCAATCACCCAGAAGCTGTAGTATTAGCGACCCTTAGGGAAATATGGAAAATGCAAGAGCTTCCATATAATACAAGACACCCAGATTAGTCATATTTTATAGATTTATTGTCTAAAACTTCAATACTTGGTTTGTAAATTGTCTTCATTTCTAATTTTTTTAAATCGTAAATTTAAATCAGTTTACAAGTCAGAATTCTAAAACCTTTGTCATCTTATACACCTTGACATATTCCAGAAATCTATGTAGTAATAAAATGTCCATATAAAAGCAGTCTAATAAGGAACACACCAGAGAGCAAAGATCGAAGTGGTAAGAAGATTATGTGAAGATTAATCTAGTTTCCGGAGATGGTTGGTTTATTAGAAATTTTGGCGTCGACTACTAAGGTCATTTTGCGCCTTTTACACAAGTTATATCTGTACGCAGCCTAGTACAAATACAAACATCCATGTCCACGGCGGGATTCGAACCCACGACCAGGCGGACTCGAGAACTAGAAAGCCTACGCCCTAGCCCTCTCGGCCACCTGGCCGGCCCGGAGATGGTGAAAAACGGAAAAAAATATACATGAAAAAATAAAAGCAAATCAAATAGGATGAAATTATCAGCGCAGTTAAATTGCACGAATGCAATATGGCCAAAGTCGAACAACGTTCAACGGGATTCTCATTTATTAATGAATGTATAAATGTAGAGAAGGCATGACGATAAGTATAAATTTTCACTTTTGTGTAATATACATTAATAGATATAAAGTTTATAGATGGCTTAAGGATTTTTATCGCCAATTTTCGCATGGTTTTATAGCCATGAGGCCATAGAATTATTTTATCTTTATTGAGTTATTCAATAAGTCTTAATTCTAGTAGACATTTGTTAACTTTTCATCAGAACTTATCGAACGATCCTATAGAGCAGAGTGTATTTTCTCCATATCTTAATTTCATATTGCGTATTTCCTCTAAATCAGCTTTCATTTTCATTCTTCTTCTAATGTATTTATTATATTATAATTTTTACGATGCATTTAATCTTTTTTATGATTTAAATTAAAGTTAAACTCCACGGAAAAAAATCGACTTTATTTTTTGCAACATTAATCCAGGTTAATAGAGTATATATCATTCAAAATTTTTTATTAAGAAAAGTGCCTCGGAAAATTGAAAATTGGCGTGGGATCTTCCATTCCTTCTTCAGAGAACACGGCGGAACAAGGCGCTATTTCCTGCCGCGAGAACTCGGGGAATTTCGTCGCCGAGATTCTAGTCGCTTAGAACGATTCTACGTATCGTAAGATTTTGCTAACCTGTTTTATGTCGGAATGCCTTCAGTTCGTTCTCTGTTTTGGATATGTAAATAGACAGTCGGATAGAAATTTCACGTTTCATAGATTCCGACAATCAGAATCGATTAAAAAAAAAACAGTGGATTCGTTTTTGACAGCGAGGAACTGGTATCCAACTCCAAACAGAAACGTGTGTTCAGTTTTTTCTACGCAATCGCCGTTTTAAATTCAGTATCAATTCAAACAAGAAATTCGCTGAAACTAGATCACGTATAAGGTGGAACTAGATGGTCTTCCAACTTTAAACGGGCCTGGCGTTCTTCAAGATCAACGACCGCTAAGCATTCTGCAACAGGATATGCTAAACGCTGAATGAAGAATGATGTAGGCCTATCTGCCTATGTACACACGCCTACGCGGCAAGCAGAAGATCCCGTTTCACTGTT
Source organism: Rhysida immarginata (assembly GCA_023313115.1). NCBI lineage: Eukaryota > Metazoa > Arthropoda > Chilopoda > Scolopendromorpha > Scolopendridae > Rhysida > Rhysida immarginata. Next base: position 3,178,035 of record JAHWFO010087465.1, on the reverse strand, counting down.
TAATGCATAGGGTTATGTATCGCAGAAGTTGCAGTAGCATTTAATTCTGCTAACGGCCCTTGTATATCGTTGTCACTGTTATCAAAATCGCATTGTCACTATCGGTATTGTTTCATATTCATAGTCCATTGCGTGCAAAGTGTGATGTCACGATTTCGAAACTCCTTTGCACATCTACGCAACTTGTGACGTAACAGTTGCTGAAACATGGCGCCAATGTCGATCGCAGGGGGAGAGAAAAAATGAAAGTTTAAGACCGCTACGTTTTTATTGAGACCTTCATCTTTCATTTTAAACAAAGTTGTTTTGAGTGTGGAGTTTACCTTTAAATGGTTCTAGGATAATTGCTCCCTGGACAACTGCCCTCTAGGACAATAGCTTCCCAACAATAGGGATTATGCATGTTTATTTTTTAATTAACACATTGTTTGTTATAAATTTAGACATACTAAACATGAAAAACGTGGTCAAAAACGCGAATAACTTTTAAATATTTATTAAATTGGATTTTAAAAACACGAAATCCACGTCCCATTTGAAAACGATTTCTGATTGGTTTTCCTCGATTTGAGAATCAGATTGAATCGGATTCACATTTCATATCGTCGCTTCCTTTTCGTCGAACCTTTGTTTACTTAACAGAAAAATTACCATGACCGATCCAAGATATAAAAAAGGGCAATCTGATAATTTGCCGAATGTCGACGTCTTAATGGTTACAGTTTTTTTTAGAAGCGACTTAATTAAGACTTAGTTTCGACCGAAGTTCGAGGGGCTAAAGCCATTTCCTTGGTTTACATTCGCATTGTTTAATAACCGCTTACAAAATATACTTTAATATGTTTGTAAACTTAAAAATCCGGGAAGAAAATGTTTTATTTTGAAGGAAAATTTAAAATTTTCTTATTTAGAGGTCAGGCGATTGACCACGTTGTTTTGTATTAAATGCGTTATTACAGCTACATTGCATTGAATGAAAAACCTTACACTTGAAATATGAGAGCTAATTTGCCGCATAAATATTGTAAGCATAATATGTAAAAGTGTATTGCGAATAATTTTTTAAGATATCTAAAAAAATAAATAAGAGAAGATCAATTTCAAACCGACGAAGTTTATCTATTATTTTTATTAAAAATTAAAAAAAAATTAATTTAAAGCGGATGCTGAAATATATTTTTGTGTAAAGTACGTCCCCGGAAGCTTGTTTTATTTTAAATGTTAATATAAAGTATACTACAGTTTTTATTTCCACGTTATACTATAAATTAAGAAATTTTGAAAAAAAAAATTAACTTGTGAAATTGTAAATTTTAATGAACATAGTAATTGGAGAAATCTGTTGTGTTTATAGTAAATAAAATAAACAAGTAAAAAAAAAATGATATTCAGCTTCCCCCGTCATTCCCCTCCCAATCTTCATTGGAAAATTTCTCCTTCCGTCAATAAATAATATAATAATATGTGCTTTTATTTAATTACATTAATTAAAAATAGTAAATTAAAACCGATTTTTTTAAGGTCATAAAGGTTTTCGCACAAATACATTGCCGATTTCTTTCCCACAGCGTGACCACTGCTATTCCTTCTCGTTGTCGATAAAAAAAATTTGTCTTTTGTCAGGGTTTTAAGGACCTGTTACAAGGTTCCAGGAAGAGGTTCAAGAAACAGGTACAAAACACAATTAACTAATTCGG
>JAHWFO010087465.1:3095966-3155217 GCA_023313115.1 Rhysida immarginata | reverse complement strand
TACGTGGTAACGTCTCAACACGGAATGGCGAAGCCGCTCGAAGATACCAGCGTCCGGTCGAACAGCTACACAAGCATTATTGATACATTCTTCCAGGTCGTTGATATCGTTAACTAGAATAGTCTACACCACACTTTCCATGTATCCCCACAGATTAAAATCAAGTACATTAAGGTCAGGAGACCGGACAGGCCAATGCACTGACGCCCGATCCACCTTCGTGAGAAGGTGTCTCCCAAAAACATTTCTGTACACACGTCATGGTGATAACGTGAATGAAAACAGGTGACATCTGTATACATATGCATGTAACTCCGTAACAAAACTTTATAGGACATATGTTAATATGGACTTTTTTTTTCTTGTTGATTCTAGGAATCATCCCTCCCCCGATGTTTGTTGCAAATGTATAGGTGCATCCTGTATACTTGTATCTTGAGCATCAAAATATCGCAATTTACTTTGATAGCAGATGAAAATGTCTCTGATTTTGGAACCTTACAGTTTAACGTTTGATTTCAACGCCATCACCTTATTGTTTTGATTTCTTACGCATGCTGATTTAAATTTTCCTTTCAACTGTTTATCACGCACATAAGCATCTAGCCCTTAACACAAATACGTTAAGAATTTGAGCGCTAATAGCAGATAATAATATATACAATCACCAAAAATGATTATGATGAAATTTGAAACAGTTTAATTAATCGCTAAGTATATATGCTGTTTGATTGTTTCATAGGAAAAAAAGCGCGCAGTTTTTGAATAATTTTTACAATATCCAGTCGTTCTTTGTAAATCAGCAGCTGGCTTAACGAGAGGCTCCACGATAGATATCAACGTACGAAATTTTTAACAGTATCACAACAAAATTTTCGGAATTAATAATTTTTTTTTAATTCTTTGACAAATGACACTTAGACAAACACTAATAATAACTAGTTATAACTTTAGACTAAAAATAATCTGGCTTAGTGATTGAATAGCCAACAAGGCCCGGGAAATAATTTTCTGAAATTAATTTTGCTAAAAGAAATTACAAGATACAGATCCGGAATTTCAACATTTGTTTTTAAACGGTGACAAATGATAACGGTTATATTATAAGATATTAATATTTTTAGCTTTTAAAATTTAGGTTATTTCAGCTAACTGTAGTCTATTTAATCCTATTCTCATTTTATTCTCGCTCCCTCTCTCTTTCTCTTTCTTCCGTTCTTTCTTTCTTTCCACTGTACTTAACAAACGAAATTGATGAAGCATTTTTATTTATTCAAGGCACGATCACCTTAAACGCGCCAATACGTCCTTTGCCAATATGGGCAAACAAGATGGTGAAACTATGGAGGAAGATTTAATCTTTTAAATTATCAACTCCTTTACGTACCGTGCTCTTATTTCTCGCTGGCATTTCATTAGTTCTTATTTTAAGAAATTGCAGAAAGCTTTCTTCAATACAACTTTAAATGGTAAAAAACTTTTTCCGGGAAACTTTTGGATCCACTTGATCATCTCATTTAACGCCAAAGCGCATGTTTTAGTATTATGTAATATGCTCATGACTGAAATTGATTATAAAATCAAGTAGAACATTCCTCCTACTTGTATTATACGATTAATATCTATGATAACTATCATTCAAACTGATTTCCTAAGGATTAAATCAATTCGCTAATTGGATTATCATTTGGCAGAACACGCAATTCCTGGTCTATTTTTTTAAGTACAGGTGAAAATTTGGTAGTTTCTTAGATTCCAAATAGCGAGTAAATGTTGTAAATTAATTAGGCAGGAAGGAAAGGAGTCTAATCATCTACCTTAAGTGTTACAGAAAAATTAATATATCAAAATGTTTTCCTGCTTTGATATAACCTTTCGAAACTTTATTGGCCATGCTCATATGTCTGTGACGAGACCCTAAGCAAAAAAAGTTTTCTTAATTGATAAAACAATCCTAACAGAGCTCTAACCTATTGGAGGCGTACAAAAGCAAAGAACTCTTATTGGAGTCAACCCTCACTCATTCTTATCTTGCCTAATCTAGGCCAACTCCTTCAATTTCCTTCCCATAGTGAAAAATTATACAAGAACAAGAACATTTGCATTAAATAGAATAGTGTTTAAAGCAATGAGTTTCACAAACAAACCTTCAAATTGAACTCAAAACCTGTTGGGTGGAATTTGCATCCAAATTATATACACACAAAAATTAAGTAAGTGCTAATAAAATGATAAATGAAATGCGTATTAAACATGTCTACCTATCTATCTTCGTACATGTAATTATTTCAATTTAAAATAAAAAAAAAACATTTAACTAAATTTTCTTAATATACAAGCGGATGCAAATTATTTTATGCAAGAAAAGTTAGCGCCGCAGGCTGTAAAATTTGAAATCAAGGCAACTTCAGACAGTCAAATTTAAAGACTATACTGCCTAGCTGGCGTCGTTTGCTGCATCAAATCCCCCCCTCCCTCCCCGGTAGCGAATTTTTGGATGCCATTGCTTTTTATCATTATAAAATGTTCACACGAAAAATCTGACTCATCTCTATTACAGCACATACTTAATGCGTATATTTTAAACTGAACAGGAATATTGCTTGAATTTCAGCAGCTGTCAACACATAGTACCCCAGAAGGAGTAGCTCAGTCATGCAACTTTTACTTATTATATGATAGAATATTCTTTCACAAGGTAAACTCCATTTGTTAAATTTTTGCACAAGGCCCTATCCTTCTTTGGGATCACACGCAGCAAAGAGCCCACTGAACCACGCTGGAACTGTACACAAGTATTACCACTATCAAAATCTGTGAGCAGGGGCTGAATTTATTTATCGATCGGACAAAACTTTACAAAGCATTTGATTCTATTTCCCGGCTGCAGTTAATCAGTGTAGATCTACCTTCTAGTGGTTTTAACAAACTTTACCTTTCCCAAGAAAATTTCATTCAAGCAAACCCACCTGTTATAAGATCCTCTACTCTCGGTGTTATCCAGAAGATTGGCGTTGGTTCTTTATTGTTTGCTGTTTATACTACTTCTCTATGCACCACGAATTTAATTTTACTCTATTAGGGAATATTGACGATAATTTCTTGTTCTAAGTCATTTCATCAAATGATGCGGCCCTTACCCAAAAACAATTGAAATGACATCATTTTTTATGCGAGTGGCAGTTTGACCAAGGGATACCCTACATAAAGATAAAAGGCATAACTTATATTTTCTAGACCCAACAATAACCATGAAACTTTAATCTTTAATTCACAGCTTTATATTCTACATGATTACCACTTTGCACTGACAGGTAAAACTTGTTTGCATCACTGATCAGAAATGAACTTTGCCAAATAATATTATCTATGATTATACCCTATGAATTATTACTTTACCATTTGGGCATGTAAAAACAACCTTCATAAACTTTGCACTCTGAACCATAGTCTATGGTTATACCCACTTTTGTTTAACTTGTACATCTCTGATATCGAAGAAACAAAATCGACTAAATTTTCTTATGCCGATCATCTTGTCCATCTCTGCCAGGATGAATCCTTTGTCAAAATAGGAGAAAACATGAACAAAGATCTCGAAAATCTCCAGAGGTACTTTGAGAAGTGAGACCTGGTCCCAAATCCTTCAAAAACAGTGATCTCAGCATTTCAATGCTGAAGCTGAACGCAGTCTCCAACTTAAGTTTTGTGGCCACACGCTCAAACGCGACGGAACCCCTGTCTACCTTGGAGTCACCCTCGACAGAAGCTTAACGTACAAGTTACATCTCACTAAGACAAAAGATGAACTCAAGAACAGGAATAACTTAATTTTTAAGTTTGCTGGAACAACTTGGAGGTGTGGAGCAAATACCCTAAGAACATCAGCCCTTGCACTTGTCTATTCAAACTGCTGAATACTGTGCCCCAGTCTGGAATCGGAGCTCTCATGTTAAACTGGTAGATACCCAACTAAACCACACAATGAGGCTCATATCAGGCACAGTTCGTTCTTCTCCACTCCCATGGCTCCCAACCCTTAGCAACATAGCCCCTGCTTGGATCAGAAGAGAACAGGCAACAATCAAGATCCTCCAATACATAAGGACAAAGCCTGAGCTACTACTGAATACTGAATAATCCTCCTTTAAGGAGACAAAAGTCGAGACTTCCTGTCTGGGCCTTCGACGACACGTCCAGCATATCCTGATTGGAATATTGGTCCGATGCCAATTTCACCAAGAAGCACTTAATTGAAGATCCAACAGTTAAGTCCCCTGGCTTTGATCTTTCTAGAAAGCTATGGACTAGGCTGAACAGGATCCGTACAGGGCATAGCAGATGCAGAGAGTGGCTCTTCAAATGTGGATTTACTAATAACCCTCTCTGTGACTGGTCTCCCATTCCACAAACAATGAACCATATTTTATCAGATTCCACAGATCGCCGGTTCACAAATGGGCTAACAGAACTACGTGACTGATGACGCCCTGGTCTGGATTTCTAAATTGGATTTGAATTGTAACTCCCCTTCTATTCATCTATTGTCAAATTTCCTTTCTGTTTGCTGTGATTTTTATGTACCATACGCAATATGAAAAGCTATGAGAAGCTTTCAGAACTCTTGGCTTTATTCAACTCTCAACTATCATGCCATTTTAATTTTTTGGCTTTATCCATTTTCATTCAACTTTCTGCTGCTGTTCATTTTATCACTTTTTGTTTTCTTTTATCGGATTAAATCTACCAGCGATTTTAAAGCATTCATCATTACAAATTAATATTTTGTTTGTAATATTCTAGATAAATAAAAACACTATATCTACATAGAAAAATGCATTTACGATAAAAATAAGAATGAAGAGATTTTTTTATACAATACTATGTAAAAAGTCCGAACTTTCCTATATAGTAAGTTGGGAACTACCTGCATTTAAGTTTAATTCTAGCATAAGATTATTTTATTATTGTATAGTTATAATTGTAAACAGACCTTCTTTATTTCCCTTCGAAGAACATAATGTCTAAACATTGGATTATTTAAAATTTTAATTTCAAAATATTAACGCTGATATTTTTGTTTAAACAAACAATTAAAATGAATTTATAAATTATGAATTTGACGCATGAATGAAGTTCAGTTTTTCCTTGAACAGGCAGTTGATTGTTTCTATCATTCGTCAGGATAACAAAACATTTCCTGGGTCGTCATAGTAACCATAGCTCTTGAAGGGAAAGTGAATACATCAAGTGATTGGAAGAAAAGGACGAACAGCTTTAGGAGAGAATATTTAATTCGTTTCTATCTCCCCCGTCTCTCTCTCTCTCTCTCAAGGGGAAAACTGGAGGAGGTCAGGTGTTTTGTCTCTGAACCGCCTAACTTGAACTTTTCCTTAATTAAATCAAGAAGTGACGTTTGTGGGTGGAGGCCACTGCCCCTCCTCTTTTGCACACGTGTAAAGCTATTGGGCAGTCCACAAACCCTTACTATATAAACACAGAGACGGAGCATGTGGAACAGTCCTTTGCCAATAAAACGAGCAACAGAAGCAAATTGGTTTCGGCTCGGCCGCAATCGGATAAGGTAAGCGCTTCTCTCTGATAAATTCAATCAAATTTTCTTTACTTTTTTCTTATTCAAAATTAAACCTTCTGCCAATTAAACATCAACAAAAAAATTAGATTTGATTTATGATGTGAAATTGTATATGATGTTAATCGTTTAGAACAAATTCAACCGTATATTGCATTAATTTGAATTATTATTCTAAGAATAAACTTTTCCTATTTCATGTAAAGTTGATCGAATTTTATTAAGAATCAACTATAAATATGTTAATATTTTATTGTTATCGAATCTATTTAAATATATTTTTAAAAAAATATTAAAGTTTCCGATATAATTTTATTAGATTTATATTTTGACTCAATTTATATTATAGTGACATAACAACCAATCGATGAAAAAATTAATAAATTGTAAAATTGAATGGAAAAGAGACAAGATACTGGAGAGATATTGGAATCGAAATATATAATAAATTGTACTTGAAATTCAATTAATTAGCTATTTAAAATTAATATAGAATTTTATATATACAATATTGCCGGTTTTACTGTTGTGATAGCGCTGCTGTTGGTGTAAAAATAATTCTAGCGGTTTATAAACTATGTCCTGTTTTAGATGTATATGTCCAATAATCTTATTCAAGATTTATCTTATACGAGAGCAAAATCTGCCTGAAACTAATCCATTAGCTTTCGAGTTTACTGCCTATAGACGAATAGCCTTAGCAACATTTTATTCAATAAAAGTGACAGTAAAATGTGTTAGTAAAGCTTGTGTTAATCACTGATTTCCCCCCAGTTTTTATGTTATGTCGTTTTCGTCTTTATTGCGTAATAAGACCTTAAATAACAATATCTTCTTAAAGGTAGCGCTCATCTTTATAATGATATTTAATGAAACAAATTTCACATATTTTAAGAAATAATACAAACTGCACTTTAAGGACTGATATGTTTATTCCGCTAAGAGATTTTGGTTTAGGCAATTACATCTATATACCGGAACTTTTATACAACAGGAATTGTAATTTTTATACAACCATATCTATGATGAAGTTGTATAGATATCATTGAGTTTACAGAGAAAGTGGTAGACAATTGCTTTGGAATAAGATTACCAGAGTTGTTTGAACTTTTATGAATTTTGTGGTCAATTCCTTTTGGTCCAAACAATCATTAACAATAGCAATAATCAAGTTGAATGTAACACTGACAAATGTACATTCAACCCTTCTAAAACGCCACTCATTCGTGCCGCGTTATATGGATGCCGTGTTATAAGAAACTCAGAATTATTACATATAAGTCAGGTTAATTCTTACCATCTTATAAGAATCTACGTATTAGTAAAGGAAAATCAAATTAATTTGTATCGCGTTATATAGGAACCGTGTACCGTATTATAAGGAAACCGCGTTATAGGAGGGTTGACTGTATATCAAGAAAAGAATTCCGTTAGCAATAGAGATGAAGATGTCATAGAAAGAAATTATCTTCCAAGAAAAATTTGGAAATTATCGCTTATTGTCATTATTTAAGCTGATCTCAAATGGTAACTGACTAAAATAAACAACATCGATAATTGATATTCACAAATAAGTCTAAAATAGATACGAATCTCTGTAAAAGGGAAATGCTATTTGCAGTACATTTGACATGTCCAGATGATGAAACTTTTACAAATATCGCTTCCAAAAACTAAAATATATTTACATAATAGAAACAATTTATGAAATTAAAGGGGTAAACATTTAGAGGAAAATTGCCGAGTATGTCATATTACACTATACGACAATATCGACAAAAATAAAAGAAATTGACGCTTAAATTAATAAATTAAACTTCATTTATGGAATATAAATGAATATTAAAAAAACGAACAGAAACACTTAGTTTCTTTAATTTTTACCCCATAATTAATGCCTCAACTGAATTAATTCATTTCTTTTCTATTGGTGTTCTTTCAAATATCTTTTACTGTTTAATCCAAATACTAACGTGTTATTATACTCAAGATCATTTAAAATCTTTATAATAAAGATAAGAGTAGAAAGTATAATAAATTAAAACAGAAATGAAAATAATCTGATTATTACATAAAATATAGAAGTAGTATTCGAAAATAAAAATTAAGGAAAAAACATTGTTTTGTAAACTTACATAATCATCTGATTCATAATATTGTTGAAGAATAGGTTCATTTAAAATAGAAGAAACGGCAACGTTCAACTTGCAGATCTTACAATATCAGCTTTTGTTCATTTAGGATATAAGGCAGAATAATTTAATAAGATAATCAACGGATATATATTGTGCATATACTACGGGAGTTTTACATCAAGGAATCCCCCTTATAATAACAAATAAAGGAAATGTACAACCCGTTAATATAGGATGGATGGCAAAAAATATGTAGTACATTCTACAAAAAAAATTAACATTACGAGAATGCAAAATTCCAGCAGAAGTGGGAAAGAAATTCATTTCTTAAAACGCCGAAATTTGGAAGTATGGGCGTTTGAAATTTGAATTTCATGGGCGAACGCACATGAAAGAAATGGTTTTAAAAGAAATGTTTGGATAGGTTGTACTAATTTGCAGATATACTTTGGTTAAAAGAGAATTAGGCAGAATTGCCTAAAGTGGTGTTCAGCATAGAAAACAGAATGAAAAACGCAGTTATTAAATATAACGTGAAGTTGGGCATAATTTTATGACCCATTGAGTGTTCTGATGCAATATTTATCACATATAATCTGATCGATATTTATCAAATTGGAGCTCTTTGTCTTTTATTTATTGCTTTTTTGGCAAGCGGAGGAGAAAACAAATATTTAAAAGACTGCAGTACAAATATTCTTGTTATTATCCATAACGCCTCATTTCTAATTTCGACACTTGCTAAGCGCTTTAACTAGTTAAATCTACTAAACTTCTTAATTACGCCAATTAATAAATTTATAAATTTTAACAGTTACTAAATCACAATTTTCCAAGCATCAACTGAAACTATTATGACCGAATTTTAGGCTTTCCCTTTCTAAGTATCTAACTTTTTTTTTTTACTTTTGCTAATACATCTTATATTTCCACTTTAAAGTAGTTAATGTTTATTATATCATTTTAAAGTAAAAATTTAATTCTGAAAGTAGTTTTTTATGTCAAATTAACGTAGACACCATAGCAAATGTCAAAAAATATCGGAGAACATATATGCAACCATAGAATATATATTCCCTCCAGCTATTTCTATAAAATTAATACAAATTCATAAAAATTAATAAGTAAAATAAATATATTCTAAGGTGACATTATTTTATATAATAAAAAAAACGAGTTTGACAGTTTAAAATTTTTTATTTAGAGAAAAGATGAGCTCAAGGTAAGTTAATTTTGTAAGAAATTGGAATTGCATAACTCAGATGCTATTTAGATTCAAGCTTTGCATATTAGAAATAATGATGTAACTTTATTACTATGATAATAATTTCTTGAGATAGCTTTGTTTAACGTAGAATTAATTGTATTCAATGTCTGCCAAATTCTTTTAGATTTAGTACTCTCAGTTTCTTTTAATTTTGCTACTATTGTTCCATTATCATAATACTTATTGAAATAAATTTTTAAGTAACATTTGAAATTGTATAATTTTTAAACTTTATTTTATTCTTTATAGAAGTCTTATTTTTTATTATATATCCTAATTTTATGTTATGTATCTTTGCACTATTTCGCTAGATTAAAAGTAATTTTTAAAAATGTAACATTTCTACAAAATATCCACAAAAGTAACACAGTATTGTTTTCAATTATCCAGATTATAAGGACTGTTTTGAAATTAGTAAAATCATAAAAGTGCAAAATAAATAAACTCTATTGCTCTCGTAAGCATATGATGGATTATTTCTTCTCTTATCTGTGTAGCCAGTGAAGCGTCATATTATACAAAGACTACCCTCTTCGAGGAACTCTATACCTGTCTCTTCAATAGCGAGCATATCAGACAGGGTAATGAACATGTTAAGCAACAAAGTTATTCAACGCGTTCAACAAGTTTCGCTCCACTTGTTGATTTAAAATTTAGAATTTTCTCTACTTATTATGGACTTAAATTAAAAACGATTTATATCCTACTGCTTAAAACTTATTACCGCAGACATTTTCCTAAAATAATCTCAGCAGAATAAAAGCAATTTAGCTAAACGTATTAAGAAATTTCTCTAATAATAGTTTCTCTAAATTTCTTTTCTAAATAAACAGGGTGGGCCAAAAAAACTCGCCACTGAAAATTTCTAAGTCCACTGAAAACGGTCCACAAAGGGATGAGCGATTCTAGAAGGAAGAGATATTCAATAAAAGAGACAATGATCTAAAAAGTGTACAATTTGTGTATTATTTAAGATTATGTTCACCTCGTCTAGAAATCGACTCGTTCCATTTAACATTAACGCCTGCCTTCTTTAATGGTAGCATTCTTCCTTCTAGAATCGCTCATCCCTTTGTGGACCGTTTCCATTGGACTTAGAAATTTTCAGTGGCGAGTTTTTTTGGTCCACCCTGTATTTTATTATTCATTATTTGCCCAAACTGTAATAACTATTTAAAATTAATAATTCTTTTAAAAACTATTTACTAATTTAGTTATATACTTTAAGGATAAATCTAAAAATAAGATAAACGTAGATTTTATCTCGGTAAAGTACACATTAACTGAAACAAATGAATAATGCAAGTTGAAGTTTCTATCCATTCTATCCAATTTTAATGGATAAAGCGCTTAAGTGAGATATACAGGGTGAATACAAAAGTCTGAACCCCCCTTTTATTTTTTGAACCGATGCAGATATGTCAATTTTGATGAATCCAATGAATAGGAAGTTGTGGGTGGCCCGTACCATGGTGCACTTTTCATCATCCCAAATATGCAAATTAAGGACACATTCAAAATTTATCTCAAAAACCGTAAGGGATAGAGAAAAAAAACCCAATTGCAAACTTGTTCAGCATAAAAAAACAAACAAAACAAAAAAAATCATCCAAATCGGACCAACCAATCACGTGGTGAACTGTTTGTAGCTTACAAACAGTCACACGGCACAAGGAAAACTGAATGTTGATATTTCCACCATGTAAAGCATGCAAATCAAAAAATTAACATAAATTACCATACTCACATTCACTTTCATGCGGAAAATCAAATAAAAGGCATGTTTCAGCACACAGAAGACAGAACAATTCCAGGATGGCAAGCTACACTGTTCCGGAAATGGTCAACATGGTCAACGTGATTGTGGGTGATTGGTTGGTCCGATTTGGATAATTTTTTTTTGTTTTGTTTGTTTTCTTATACTGAACAAGTTTGCAATTGGGTTTTTTTCTCTATCGCTTACGGTTCTTGAGATAAATTTTGAATGTGTCCTAATTTGCATATTTGGGATGATGAAAAGTGCACCATGGGATAGGCCACCCACAACTTCCTATTCATTGGATTCATAAAAATTGACATATCTGCTTCGGTTCAAAAAATAAAAGGGGGGTTCAGACTTTTGTATTCACCCTGTATGTGCGAAATAAGACTTCATCCTATATTTAATATATTTTATTGTTTTTATTTTAGGCATAATAATTTTACATAAAAGATCTTATTTTAATGATAGAATCCTATAATTATATAAAAAAGAGTTTGCTATTCTTAAATAAAAGGCGAACTGAAATACTTTGAGGGACAAATCAGTATTACGGAGTAATATCATAAACTGAATTTGTCCTTTCTTGAATTTTGTGCGCCTTAAATCTTATGCCTGGAGTCTCCAGAAAAAATCTTTCCAATTGCTTCCAGTAATTAAAACGCTACTAAAGGTCTGGATTCATATTCTGTTTTCAAATTCATAGGGACTTTATGGCTCAAAATCTTATTTAGATCGTAATAGAAATGTTTCCAACATGGTGCTTTTCTTTCGAACCTTTCTTGCCTCCAGGTGTTCTTCGCCATTATAATGTATTCACAATTTACTGATTCTGAGTTACTTTACAAATGTTCACACCACCGAAATGACCATAACAACTCACACCGTGTCATAGAGCAAATTCTTTACAAATACAATAAACTATTTCTAATATACACAAATACTGAACCTACCATTACGTATGGAAATTGTATTACACCTGCCCTAAAATTTAGTTTCCTATACAATCCACTCTTAAAAAAATCAAATCTTTACTAATTATCTTAAAATAGCTTCCCATTTTATTTATACAATTTAACTCATTTATCAATGACCGTATTCATAAATAGAATCGCCCTTTTAATGGTTTCAATTTCCTTAACATATAAAAAGACTTTAACTTATCTGCTTACTATGGCATCAGTTTGTGTACACTTTATCACTTTAACTTTATAAATTGATGGCTTTACTTCCCTTCACTCGTATGTTCATTTCTGTTATTTTGTTGACTATATACGAATGATTAAACTCTAGTGTTTTTTCATTCCCGTGCTGACGTTGGCTCCTTTATCCAGGTCTCATCTGGTAGTGGAATTTAAAATACTCTGGACAGGCTTTCTAATGTACTCCTAATATATTTACACGTAGTATGCTCTGTTACCACATGTTTAGATAAATAAAATAGTTGCCAAGATTTATTAAACCTTGGCTTTATTTATCTCATAATGTTGAAAAGGTAGCATAAAGTTATCACTTTTATAAGTAAAACTTTAAAAATACTCAATTTGCTACGCTTAGAAAATATTCCAAAAAATATATAATTACAAATGAGAATAGGGAAGGAAAATTTCCCGAACGAGAGACCACGACTTTCGCTGTCGCTGCTCTAAACAATTGAGCTATTGCAGACAATGAACCACCAGGCTTTTAAAAAATCCGTTACTGAATTCTATATTTCTGTCTGACCGCACTTTTATTAATTTTCGGGACATCATGCTTTATTAAATGAACGGATATCGTATCAAAAATTCGGTAAGACTAATATGCCACGATTTCGGCCAAATACCTAATTTACGAAATATGCTAGATCTCGAAAATGATGAGTCATAGCAAACCGAATTAAAATGTAGTTTAATAGTACACATAAAATGAATAAATTTTTGTCTTGACCAGTATTCCGACGGATATGATCGAAAAATCATGACTATCGATAATCGATATTCAATAACTGCCATGAGGCTATTCACTACCTGTATAAGACAGCCGATACATTTGTGAAATATATATGTGCATATAATAGATAAGTAAGCATGGTGGAATGTCATAATGGCATGTCTTACTATTACAGGTGCAATGAGAACAACTCCGACTAGTGCTTTGGAACTTCTCTTGGACCTGAAACCTATTCACTTGCTGGTTGAGGCAGAGGCTGCAATGACAATTTATCGAATATGCAGCCCTGACAACTGGCATAGGTGTTTAGATAATACAGTATATGATAAACTAATAAAGGGGGTGTTACGACATCCGGTTTTTCATATGACTGTTGATAGAATGCTTCCGAAATATGATTTCGATAAGCAATATGTTGTTTCCATTCCAACTAGGGAGGAATGGAACACAAAGACGCTTTTGTCATTTAGAGATCACGAAACATGGTTTACGGATGGATCTAAAACGGCGTCTGGAATAGGCGCAGGTATATGTTGCCCTAGGAGGAAAATCCGACGGTCTTTCCCCCTCGGCAAATACTCTACAGTCTTTCAGGCAGAAATTTTTGCAATTATTGCCTGTGGAATAGAGCTGAATACTCAGAAGCTTCGAAGTAAGAAAATATTAATATGTTCTGATAGCCAGGCTGCGTTGCATGCACTTGACAGTGTATGTTACAAATCTAAGCTTGTCTGGGAGTGCCATCGTACCCTCTGTGATTTAGCAATTAACAACAAGGTAAAACTGTGTTGGATTCCTTCTCACAGTGGCTACGAGGGCAACGAAATTGCTGATTGTCTTGCCAAGGATGGCTCTGTGACTCCATTTGTGGGTCCTGAACCGTCTTTGGGACTGTCCCAAAGTCTCATTAAGCTGACTATCCATAATTGTATGGATAGACCGCATTTTGATTCGTGGATTAAAGAGTATGGCCAAAGACAAGCCAAGATACTCAATCCAAAATATCCTGTTTCGAGGAAAGGTGAGTTGTTAAAACTCAAAAGAACTGAAATTAAAAAAGTCGTTGAACTCCTTACAGGTCATTGTCATCTTAACAGACATATGACCTTAATAGGTGTTGCAACTGACGCTACATGCAGGAAGTGTCATGAAGCGGAGGAGAGTTCTACTCATGTTCTCTGTAGTTGCTTAAATCTATCATTTCTTAGATTTAAACATTTAGGGAGCTTCATACTCCAACCGGCAGAAATTCAAAATGTTACTGCCAGGCAGATCTTAAGATTTGCAGATGCATCTGGTCTACTTGTGAGACGAGATTTATAAAGGTTTTGGGGATAGTACAATAGACCTGAGGTCGCGGTGCTTGGTTTCTTGGTAACCACCCCTTTTAAATTCAATTCAATTCAAAGCATGGTGGAGCCGTGAAACACAACTTTTGTGAAGTTAAGCAACATCAGGCATGGCTAGTCACTGGATGGGCGACCATCCGTGATTCACGATCTTCACCCCCCCCTCCCCCGTCTGCTGCGACCATCATACAGCAGTCGTTTGTCCAGGTTCATCCAGGGACCCAACTCGTCGGCTTGTAGCCATATTGGACGTATTGGATTACCAGTACTAATAAAAATAAAAAATTGAAAAAATTCAAAATTGGAACAATGGTTATGGGGATATAGTCAACCAGATGACATGAAGTACGATACGATTTTCACTCATTATTCAATATGGCGTTTAAATACAATGTAAATGCTAGTGCAGTGAAGTACAAATGAGAGCCAAATTGGAAGAGTGGTATGAAACAGGACTTATTGACAAATACGTATCTAAGTAACATTTGGTTTCACTACTTACGCCAACGGACCCTAGATTTTTTTAATATATATAATTCATACAGAAATATTCTGTTTTTATGGATTTTTACGCTTATTCTCAGGTACCCACTAATATAGCCTCTGTATGTTGTGCTGTACATTGTTCGCCCATTCACAAACTTGTGGTTATTCGCAATAATCCATTCACCTATACATGCTATCGAACCCGTTCTTATTTTTACATTTAAATTCCTCTTTAACTTTTTAAGTTCCTTCTGGTAATGATAGCTTGCGCGTTCTCAATTGCAATTCACATTCTCATTCTCAGTTGCGTTGGCAATTGCTTTAACTTAAAGTTGAAGCTCGCAATTCACACTCTCATTCATTAGAACAGAAGAATTTCTAAGAACTGATGTTAAAGAGACCTTTTGATTAAAATTAAACAGAATCTTATTTAAAATTTACCTTTTTTCTTTAAAAAAAATTAGTACATAGTTATAATTCCATTCTAATTAACAAAATAGTATACAAAATATTTTAGAATGTTTTTAACGTTATTTTTTTCAAAATGAATGGTTTCGCTTTAATATATTTTAAAGAGCCAGGAAAAATCCTTTTGGCATTCGACTTTCATTACGAGAATCATGAAGGGAGGTAAAGTAGAAATAGAAGTCGCATTCAATTAAAAGTGATTGAACTGTTTTTGGTTCTAGGAAGGAGAAACGACCGAACAATAAAAAATAAAGGCTAGCGAACGTTTTAATGTGACAGACAAAGAGAGGCATGAGTCGAAACCCCTCTCGTTTACTTTAGACCATTTCGCGTACCAATATTATTATTAGTCATTATTGAGACGTCCAAAAACAAACTTATCATCCGGGCGACAGAACTAACGAATGAAAGTGGACAAGTGGAGGTTGGGGGCACCTACTATTTTATTGGTTCTCCATCTAGACGAGAGAGCGAGCGAGAATCATTTCTTTAGGAAATGTTCCCAGTGTATATATAACGCGTAACTTTTCCTTATTAGGGTTCAATTGTGTCGTGACTGAAGCAGTGAAACATTCAATTGGATTCTACCTTCATCGGGTAAGTTTCTTCATCCACAATATTAGGAAGGGTAACTTTCTGAGAAATGTCTATTTAATCCTAATATAAAAATATTTTCCACTGTTAAGATATTAAAATCATATATTAGCTTCACGAGTTTTTAATCAATTTATGCTCAAATTTTGCGTATCCACGAGATAATGTATAAAAAATATAATCTAGATTCTTCAGAAGGATGCAATATGTTAAACATTCAACAGCTAGCGATCGTGATTAGAGAAAACATACATTAATATTCAACATTTTTTTGCTTTCAGACGTAAACTTTTGTCAAAAACTCGAAATCGATTTAGCCTACTTTTAAAGAAAATGCCTTACAAATCGTTTATCTTCTCGAGTCAAAAATTATTCACTTAATTAGCTAACTATAAAATTTTTATTATAAAAATAAGCAAAAGTAAGTTTAAAAATAATTATAATGAACCAATTACTTCTTAGTTGAAGACCATATTTGTAATCGTTGATAATAAAATTATGATTTACTTACTTTTAAGAAAAACGCAAAGGTTTTATTAATTTTCACTTAATCCAACACAAGAACACCATTTTTCCAAAAAATTAAGCAATTTATAGATGTATATTTTGTTTTACAATAGATGCTAATGATTGAAAGTTAAAATGATAATTTAATCTTTTTTCATTCAAAATTTTCTGGGGCTTTGATTGTTGTATTAAATATAATTTTGTAGAAGTTGCAAATCTTATTTATACTTTTTTCTTCTTGTTTTAATAGGATACATTTAAAAATGAAGTCTCTAAATGTTATTTTGACAAGGAAGTTCGTTCTCCTTTTCTTGGCCATCGTCATTGCCGACGCATCGGACGATCTAATCGAAAAGTAATTCTTTTCAAATAAAAATATTTAACGAATGTGAAAATTTAGTTTTAAAGATGAACATATCAATTAAATTTAAAGGGACATGGAATAAAACATTATATTAGATAAAATATATTTTATTCATTGATTTTTCAGAGAAATATGTGTTTTTCACAGTACGAAGGAAAGGAGTGTGTTTTGATTTCATTACTAAAATGAAGATATAAAAGTTAAACGAATTACCTTCCGATTTTTAATTTCTAATTAGAGAACACGATCGGATTTAGATGATTTAAAAAGGATAGCATATAATTTAGAATTTAATTCAATATCCAAATAATATAAATGCTGCAGAAATGTCATCATAAGTGTCTAGTTTAAAAACCACGCATAGTAGAATTTAAAAACCCACGCTCCAATACATCCTTGAACCGAAAAGACGGCAATCTGTAACGGATATTTACCCCATGTATAAATATCACTTTCAGTATGTTCACATATTCCAACCAACAAAGTATTAAAAGAAAAAAGAGAAAGTCTCCTTATTTGAACTGAAATTGGACACAAAGTGGTAAAACCCTGAAAAAAAGCTGACGTTTCGGATAGAGATACTCGTTTGTCAAAGCAAACAATAAAAATAAGCGTAGTTTTTTTTTTCTTTTTGCTATGACAAAGGATAGTCTCTACCTGAAACGTCAGCCGTGTCCACTTTGTCCAATTGTGGTTTTATTCCGGGGTTTTTGTATCTCGTCCTTCTTTTTTTTCTACATCCGTTATTTATTTGAACTGAAAAAATGTATGAATAACTTTGTTAAATTTTTCTTCATTTTTAAAATATTGTTGGATTATACATATTTTCTTGGAGTTTTCCTAAGAAGTTACTGTTAACAGTTCTATTGCTATGATTTAAAATAATAATCTTCAAATTTGTATAATAAAAAAGTGTAAATATATATTTAATTCTGCATTGTTATAAAGCTCGCGTTATCTTCTCCCCGGGCCGCCCCCCGCGGCCCCCACCCTCAGATGAAGATATATCAGTATCATAAATAGGCTCAATTCTGTCCTCACAATTTGAGAGAAAAGGAATATATTTTAATTTCTCCCATATTATGATAATGGTTATAGGAACAGAACAGTTTCCGAAAGTAAATGATATTTTCAGCTGGAATCGATTGAAAATATCGATTTGTTCGCTCATTTATTTAATTAAGGTTTTCTTTTCAGATGAATAATCTGGTGAAGGCTTTTATAACCTGTTGCTTGCGAAATTTCAAATATAAAATAAGTAACTAAATTAAAAAAAAAACATAACTATTAAAAAATATTCGAGTGCGAACTATTAACAAACAAATATAAACAGATAGGCCTTAATTATCTTTTAAACAATTCGATTTATTTATTTCTTACCCAAACTAATATTCCTGCTTGCGGTAGTAAATAAAATAGCAGAATTTTACGGAGATGTAAAAAGTCAAGTTTTTTTCTCTCTCACTTTTCGTAGGAAAATAAGAGAACTTCTAGAAAAACGAAGAAGTCTTCTAATGCTAAAGAAACTCGTCGATGACATGGACAGCAGTTTGGTCACGTTACAGTGAGTTTTCTTGGTTCTTATACGCTAATTTATTTTTTTATATCTTTTCATCAAGAGTTCAGTTATCGATGATTTGCCTGTTTGTATCTCCAATTGTCGATCTTAAGCAAATTAAATAACTAAAATGGACGTCCATTTCAACCAAACTTCAGGTTTTTCTAACCAAAGACATTTTTAAATCGTAAGTCTGAGCCTAATGGAAAGGGGAAGTTTCTATTTTACACAAAAGAATTGCCTGTTTTCCTTCTATAATTCAAAGGACTTTGTGCTCTAACAAATTATTTCTTGTAATAATTGGATGCTTTCTTATTACAAAGATTGGACATACAGCTCTTTAGCCACAACAAATTAACAACAAAGACCAAAAACTGAAATAAAATTACAAATTAAACGAATCAACATTTAACAAAAATTAAATAGATAAATACATAAATAATAAAAAGACAAAATGATCTGAATACCTATTTCGAAGCAAAGCTTTAATCATTCAATTTTAGACTTTGTTGTTAATTTGTTGCGCCTAGAGAGCTGTATGTTCAATCTCTGTAATACTTACAATCCACATTTCTAATTGTACTAAATGTACTTAGCTTAGTATAATAAACTTTAGACTTTTTTTCTCTACAACCCTAATTTAAGAGTCAAACTTTTGATAGGGGTAATTACTTATTCAGTATTAAAAAAAAATTAATCCCCATTTATTAAAGTCCTCTTTTGTAATTTAATTTAATCCATTTTATTTTGTTAATCTTAATAACTTTTTCTCTAAAACTTGTGGTTTACGAGAATGTAGAACTCAAAAAATTTATTTTGTAATTAGGAAATAAGGCCAAAGTAAGTCAAATTAAAAATCTAAGAAAATCTAAATAATATCATATTAATGTATTAATCTCATGAGAAAACAAATTGCCACTCGGTAACTGAGCGAGCTGGAGCGTGGGCTTTCCAAATTTCGGGTCCATCGGATCCGACGATGATCTGTGAAATATATATTTTTGTTCATATGAGAATAGAGAATAAATAATAATAATAATAATAATAATAATAATAATAATAATAATAATAATTGTAACAACAACAGGGAACAACCCATCAGATTAGCCGGAAAATAGGCCGAAGCCCAAAACGGGGTTGATGAAAACACATAAAATAGATAGACTAAAAATAAAAATGTAGAATAGTAATTAAAATTCATTAAATACAAATTGAAAAGTTCGTAAGATGATCGAACAGATCAAGCAAACTACTTAAAACGGTTCAAGATAATTATTTAATTAACCAGTAAATGTGATTCGGGATTTTCTATTAGGATTCAAAATGGTAGAGATCAGTAATCGTGTGATAGGTTGGTGTCAAACGCTCTTACTAAATTTTGAGAGGGGAGTGAAAAGAATCAGTATAAATATTTTTTAAATGAAATCCCTATTAGAAACAATCTAAATAATCTTAAAAGCAGGGTCATTTTGAGAAACTTAGTTTTCCACTTTTTAGTTTGTAGAAAAATAGAACCGTTTCTGTTATTCCTGGGAACGCGAGCCTACTAAAGCTCGTGGAGCTCATACTTGTCCATTGAAAATTCTTATTAAAATATTAGATAATAACTGATGAAAGGTTAAAAGTATTGTAATGATCACAGGGTCCAAATTTGCATAGAAGAAATTTATGGAATTGAAAGATTTTCTGCTTTAATAAAAGCGTTTAAATTTGTAAAAAAAAATAATTGGAAAGTTCTTTTTATAATTTCAATTTTCATATACACTTGGGAAATCAAATATTCCATGTGTTTAGTAAATGACAGATTATTCTCAAAAAACAACACCCAAATTCCGAGCGAAATATTTTCGCTCCAGATTATTTCCTCCCAACTTATAGTTGAAAACAAAGTTAGTTGCCCTTCTTGAAAAAAGAATAAAAAAGGATTTGGATTCAGTTAATCTTAGCCCATTGGTTGCAGCCCAAAAATAGATATAGTCTAGAGTGCTTTGAAGGGTAAAAGAGTCATTTCAATTTATCACTTTTTGGTCTTCGGTGTACATTAATGCTTTCACCTTCGTAATTGGTCTTAGAGGAAGAATATCAGCTATAAATACAGGGTGTTTTTGAATTGAGTACAGATTTTTTGGGAGATGATAGAAGAGGTCCTTAGAAGTATTTTTTGTCATATGAACATGGGGTCCCCGCAGCTCCGTTTACTTACAATACTGCATTGAACAATCAAATGACACCGGGACGCAGTGTGCGTTGGTAGGCCTAGATTATTTTATTTTTAACAATTAACACAAGCAATCTACTGTAATAACTTTTAAAGTAATTGTTTGCAAAGAAATTTCAAGGTGCACGTGCTTGTTTGTTGAAAAGTCTTAGGACAAACTTCGTCAAGGAGATTCCATGGTATCCAACCCCTTTGTAAAATACGATTAGTCCATATGTAAATGAACTAATCGCATTCTGGGAAAGCAGTAGGTAAAGATTTGTTTTAAAAAGTTCACTTGATGTACTTTTTACATGTGTAAAGTTAAACAAACAGTATGAATCGTTTTACATGGAATGAGTATGCAGACATGCATCTGTGTCTCGGTGCTGCTGGTACCATGGATGGTGCAAGGCGTTTGTATGCTGAACGTTATCCCAACAGAATTCTTCCCAAATGTTAATTGTTAAAAATAAAATAATCTAGGCCTACCAATGCACACTGCGTCCCGGTGTCATTTGATTGTTCAATGCAGTATTGTAAGTAAACGGAGCTGCGGGGACCCCATGTTCATATGACAAAAAATACTTCTAAGGAACTCTTCTATCATCTCCCAAAAAATCCGTACTCAATTCAAAAACACCCTGTATATTAAGAGTATAAGACTTAGCGGAGATCCTTGAGGGAAACCACTCTTAATAATAATAAATGATAATTCAATTAGTAACAATCTATACTAATATTATAAAGAGGTAAAGTTTGTAAGTTTGGATGTAGGAGGTAATCTCCGAAACTACTCATCCGATTTCAAAAATTCTTTCACCAATATTTATAATGGACTTTCAGGGTGATCTTAGGCTATACAGGGTGATTCAGAAAGGTAGGTCAAGAATGAAATACCATATACAGTTTGTAGCGGGGAACAATATTTTTCCTATAAACATGGGTCCGGAAATGCATCCTTACAGAGATAATGCAACTTATACGAGGTAGGAATGGATGTGCGTTACCCGGACGGCAATGGTAGAGTCCATGTAAATTAGGATCTAAACATGTAAACTGTTCGTGTTCTCTCCTTTAAAAGAGAGGAAACGAAACATGTAACTCCATGGTCGTACAATGGATCGCTTGACTAATGCGGAGCTGGCGGACATGCACGGGATAATGCTACTGAAGCGGAAATGGACGATGTTTCACAAATTTAAGGATATGTAGAGGATGAAACTCTGAGCAAAAAAAGTCTAGTCGCGTTTTTCGATCTGAGGCTCCGTTAAAAAGTTATAGCGTCGTCCATTTACACTCTGTATATAAAATCAGCGACCGTGGACTATGTCACAACAAAGAAAAAATCTAACAATGGGTTATTTCCCGATTATACAATCGAGTGGGTTCGCTTCTAGTTATAAATCAAGGCTTTTTCTATACAGGGTGGAAAGTTGCGTGACGTCACTATAGCAAAGTTTGGTCCTATTTTTTCTTTACTCGCTAGATGGCGCAAAGGATAGTGTAGTGGGTAGATTTCTAATTCATCCTATAGGATTAATGATAAAAATCGCTGAAATAATTCCAATTTAATTGATTTTTCACCTCAACATTTAAACTTTAATAAACAGTTAATTTTAATTGTTATCATTAAACAATGATTCAAAGCAATTTTTATATTGTGTAGTAAGTTTTTCTAATCATTGCTTAAATTTTATGATGTTTATGTAATAATAGTGGACTTTAATTTAATCATTTTTAAACATCGTTTTATGATAATCTGGAGAAATGTAACAATAAATTGATCACGGGACCAACGGCTTTACTTCCCTCCCGAAGAAAGTGCGTGATCTCAGGAGTTCTCCCCTAAAAATTCTTCGTCGTCCTCGGCCGGGATCGAACCTGCGTCCTCGGGCATCAGAGGCGATCAGGCAACCATTGAGCTACCGAGGCCGATGGCAATAAATTGATAATAATTTATGTAAACGGATTTAATTATACCGTTATCCAACAAATCGACATTTTAAATTATTATATAGATAATTCTAGTTCTCTAGTTGTAAGTTTTCATTTTTCATCTTAAAATACTTGAGAAAAAGTTTAATCAGTAAGTAGAAAACCTATATTAATCTATAGTGAGCGATTAAATTTCTCCCCAAAAAAAAATCATCCAAATCGGACCAAACAATCACCCACAATCACGTGGTGTACTGTTTGTAGCTTACAAACAGTCACACAGCACAAGGAAATCTGAATGTTGATATTTCCACCATGTAAAGCATGCAAATCAAAAAATTAACATAAATTACCAGACCCACATTTACTTTCATGCGGAAAAGCAAATAAAAGGCATGTTTCAGCACACAAACACAGAACAATTCCAGGATGGCAAGCTACAATGTTCCGGAAATGTAAATAAAATCGTATAAGAAATCGACTTCCTGATTTACTAACCACTCGAGAACGGCCTTTTTGACGTCGTTATGGTTGTCGTAGTGCTGATAGCCAAGGTGCTTCTTTTCGATAATTAATAGGCGCTATGTCAGGGCTATGGTCAACATGATCTTCTGATTGTGGGTGATTGGTTGATCCGATTTGGATGATTTTTTGTTTGTTTTGTTTGTTTTTTTATGCTGAACAAGTTTGCAATTGGGTTTTTTTTCTCTATTCCTTACGGTTTTTGAGATAAATTTTGAATGTGTCCTAATTTGCATATTTGGGATGATGAAAAGTGCACATGGGATAGGCCACCCACAACTTCCTTATTCATTGGATTCATCAAAATTGAGATATCTGTTTCGGTTCAAAAAATAAAAGGGGGAAACAGACTTATGAACCACCCTGTAGAAAAGCCTTGTTACAAATTAAATTAGATCTTTGTTATGCTCATAAAGTTGCAAACTGGAAAATTCTATTACCAACAGAGATTCGTACTATTACGTTAACTCAGCAATAAGACCAAAGGTATGAAAATGGAAAAGAAATTAATGGAAGTTGATGAATTAATTCCTAGAGAAAAATGTTTTCTCCAACCCCTTCTAAGCGCATAAAGTATCAATTCAAATTCTAGCACTCGTTACTAGAAGGGTATACTGTTACTTCGTTATGAGGGGTTTGCCTTATAAATGCTAAAGTAATAATAAATTATTATCGTAACGTCCATTTGTACAATGCAATATTCTTTTATTTACTCAAGTTAACTTTCGTCCACTTTGGACATCTTCAGTAGCAACAACCGAAATTCTTTGAGGTTTTTAAATTTCTAACAATGGTTGATCTTAACAATGATTTTATTTTTTGCTGCTTGTACAAATGGACGTTACGATAATAATTTGTTATTGCACAAACACAATATTAACGTGAGGAAGGAGAATGAATTTAATCCTACAAAATACAAACTTAATTTCTTAGATTAACATTCTGTGGAATAAAATAATTAATATGTCGAGAAGAATTCATTGTTTGCCTTTTCAAAAATACGGCTAAGCTTAATGAAATTTTTTTGATCAGCTTACCCCGTGGAAACGCTTCATTACATTGACTTTGATCTCTTTATCCTAAATAGCAGCATTTAAGATTAGTATAATTACTTCTATCACGATAAACGAGGCGATAAGGTTGGAATTACACTGAAAACGTTGGGTTTCAAGTTGATCTCGGTGATCTTAAAAGTGCACAATATCGAATTTATTTGGTTAATTTAACAAACGATCCTCTATTTTTTAATTGGTCCTTTAAATTTTTCTATCCAACTTTTTTTTTTTTTCATTTTTATTTTTATTTTTCTGCATGCATTAAACTTTATCGAAAATTGAAACCGAGGATTGCCATCTAGCGTCATAAAATAAAAACAACCAAAATTTCGATTTACGTTATACAGAGATTAAATACGAAATAAGTTTCATGCTATCATAAATATTCAAAATAAAAATTGTACCTACTGTGTGTAAAATTTAAGTTATTTTACTCTCACAAATGAACAACAATAGCTTCAAGGTTTGACATTTTACTTTCATAAAATCAACACAAAAAATTATATCTTTAACTAAATAGAATTCTAACAATTTACTTTCTTAATTAAATACCTTAAACAAGCGTGATATATTTTCTTTTTCACTTTTATATTCCTCTCTTATTCGATTGGCTTGGTGCTTTTCAACAACAACAAAATATCTTCATCTCGTCACTCGATGGCGCTAATGAATAACAGTAAGAGGGCCTGCCTGGGTCTTCCAGGAGCTGGAGACTTGTGTGATGCCAACAACGCTATCGGAAGCCGGCAAGACAGCACCTACCATGTGTCCGATCTCTCTCCCGGTAAACGAATCTCCGATACCGATTATTTCAGCACTTATTTGAGCCGCCGAAAGCGAAGCTGCTCTCCTGGCGAATGTGACGACGATTACAGCAGTCAAGACATATATCCCTGGAAAAACTCTCCTCTGGGGAAATTCAAGAGCAGGAAATTAGAATACTAAAGTTGGTGGAAATTTCACTAAAAGGAAAAAAACAACAAAGCAAAAACAGGT
This sequence comes from Rhysida immarginata, assembly GCA_023313115.1. Taxonomy (NCBI): domain Eukaryota; kingdom Metazoa; phylum Arthropoda; class Chilopoda; order Scolopendromorpha; family Scolopendridae; genus Rhysida; species Rhysida immarginata. The sequence goes on along the minus strand of JAHWFO010087465.1, from coordinate 3,130,497 downwards.
ACGGCGATATATTTGTATTAGTTTGTGTAAAAACTTTATCAACGAATTTTAATATTTTCATATATTTTTTAACTTTATCCTTTTATTTTGAATAATCTTTTCTAAAGCATTTTGACAAAAGAAGGGTTTTATTTTTGTTTTTTATATTTTATGGCTACGGTGGCGATGCTAGAGACCTTTATCCAAACAATCCGGCATGCATCCCTCCCCTTAAAAAATAACCTGGAATTTTACCATCAAAATCCTAAATTTGTTCTTCAAAATCTTAAGAAGCTAAAACTCGGAAAACAATAGAGTCGTTATTGCCAGGAGAAAATCTTCAATTGCTCCTAACATCATTATAATAGACTACCGTTAATCTGAACTAATTGGGACCGATGAGTGTATATATGTATGCGCATGTCACGAGCTGATGGCGGGCGGTGAGTGAGGCTAGGGTCACACTGGCGTAAAACGCCGCGTAAATACGCCGACGTAACGACGCCAGTGATGTCACTTCCGGTAAATAGCATGGTGCCGCTCTTGGCGACGTCGTTACGTCGGCGTATTTACGTGGCGTTTTACGCTAGTGTGACCCAGGCCTGATCCTACTTAAAGCGCCACTGCCTAAGTGATGTGTCATTGGCAATGACTCATTGCACGTGTTCAATACATGTATTTGTTTTTCTGTATACATATATAAATATACAAGGTCTTTATAATTAAAGTTCCATTTTGACATGGCCATAAAAAAAAAACTACTGGACCAAAAGCTTGGTAATATTATACAAGAGGACATGGGAAGTTCATACCCACCAAAAAAAAAATTAGTTCAAAAGGTCACCACCAGCATGGATGGCCCTCTATGCAATATTCGTATACGAAATTAGACACGAAGACACAGGTTAACAATGTGGTTTGGTACTAGACGCGGTTTTTTTCCCATAGTTTAAATAAGAAATTATAAATTAAAATTAGAGATGATATTCCAATCACAAGGAAATGATATTACCAAAAAATGGAAGGAAAAATTCCACAACCTGGATTCGAACCAGGAACCAAGAGTATCACGCTCGTTGCCTCTACCAATTGGGCCATCGTGCTTAATATCAGCTGTTCTTAAAGATTACCAGGTAGTCACCAGTTGTTCTTAAAGACTACCAGGTAGTCAACGGGCACCCAGCTCGCAGATCGGAATTCCTCCTATCCAAACCATTATGATTGGAGTACCATCATTTCCTTATGATTGGAGTATCATCTCCAGTTTCCATTTATAATTTCTTATGTGTGTTCATTAATTTTTCTGATGGTCTTCACTATCGAATGGTTTTGCTTGATCTAAGTAGACAACATCCACTTCCCGCCCGTCTAGAAGGTTGTCCCAACGGTTTAAACGAATAACATAAACAAGTTATTCTCAATTGATTTTCCTTTAATGGATCCATGCTGAGTATCATGTTTCATAGGGGACCATTATGGGAAAATCAGGTGAGGCTGGTTGGTTTGTTAGAAATTTTGGCGCCTTTTACACAAGTTATATCTGTACGCAGCCCGGGACAAACACAAAACATCCATGCCCACGGTGGGATTCGAACCCACGACCAGGTGGACTCGAGAACTAGAAAGCCTACGCCCTAGCCCTCTCGGCCACCTGGCCGGCTGAAAATCAGGTGAGGGAAACTTGGTTAAGTTATCCACATGTGTTGGGATATCATTCGAGGTAGGCGGTCAGGTAGATGTTGTCTATCTAGATCTATGAAAAGCAATCGATTGTGTGGATCATGGTAAATTATTTTTTAAAAAATCTGTAATTTGAATAGTTGAAAATGTTTTCAGGCAATTTTTGTACTATCTGAATCAGCGGAAGGGGAATTTTAGAATGCGACAGACCTTATCCTCAGTTTATCATTCGGAAGGGAGTTCCACAAAGTTCACAATATCAATAGAAATTAATTTAGCCAAACTGTGGATACTAAGATATCCCAAAAGAAGAAGAAAATCAAATTATGTGGAATAGTGGTGTCTTGTCTTCTTTTGATGTTATTTCGCTTTATCTTTGATGATTTGTAGACGATAAATGCATATATTTTTCCTAGGACAGATAACAATTTAATGAATGATAATTATCAGGATCAGTTTTCTTTTCTGCTTTCCAAATTGGAATCATAATAAGTATTCTAAATTTTATAGAAATAATCGTCTATTGAATGATATGAACGGCCTACGATATGCAATACGGGAGCTACCAAAAAATCAGCACACTCCTTAATAACAAAAGCAGATTTGCCATCAGGTCCAGGATCAGCTCTTGGTTTCAGTTGATTAATAGCATCTCTAATATAAAAAAATCATCAGCTACAAAACGATTGAAAAGTTTCATGTGTAGCTTCTTTCTTCATGCACCAATCGTGCAATGGGAGACCACCTAATTCTATCAAGCCGTTCATTAGGAAAGCTCCGATAAAAATCTTCAACAAACAATTCCAATCTTCATCAGTTGACTCACTGATGATGTAAACTTTGATCACGAAATGTACATCTGAGTCTTTATTAAATAATTTTGTGGATTAGTGGTTTGTGTTGTCTTTTTTCTTTATTTCAGTGTCCACAGTTTCTTGGCGTGTTTATTTTATTGTAGGGGTTTTTTAAGCTTGTCCCCTAAACTATGATAGTATTTATTTTGATCTCTACATAGTTAAAACTTTAACATTGACCTGTACTCAGTAAACTTGTGTAAGTCATAATCCCTCTTCTTTTAAATTTTCTTCAAAAAAAGATTTTCCTTCTCAAAAGCTCCTTGGGGTTTCAGAGAGAACCAAGGGGAAATTTTATACAATGTCCTAAAACAGGGACTGGCTGTTCAATAATGTCAATGGGAATCATAGAAATTCTCCAACGCCTGATTGGTATCATCCTCATTAAACCCCGTTTCCCATGATTCACTATCTAGCATATCATATACTAACTTGAAATTTGCTCGTGTATAGTTGAATCTTGACAGCCCACATGATTTCTTCTTTGACTGGGGCGTCGTGAACAATGATTTTAAATGCATGATGGAAAGTTAATGAATGTTAAGTTTTACTTCATATTCATAGAAGTTTTATAAATTATTTTCATTTTCGTATACGTATTATTTTCATGTCTGTGTTTATTGAAAACTGTGATTATTCAGTTGTATGGTTTGTAAATAGTCTGTAATATTTAATCCGTCTATTTTAAACATGCAATAAAGGTAGAACTTCAAGAGAGACGCAAATGTTATGTAGGGAAGTTGAATAAATCCCGTCTTTCGATCACGGCGGAATTGCTTTGTAAGGATAGTTTATATGTCGCTATTTTTTATGTTAAAATTAATAGGCAAAATACCTACACAAATGTGACAAAAATACACTTGATTTTTAATATTAATTTTTTGGGGTTGAAAGTGCGCTTATAAATTCTTTTTTGAGCTCTTCTCATGGAGCAGTGAAATCTCCGTAATCTTTTCAGCTCTTCCTCTCCATAGTAATGATACCTAGTTAGATGTGATCAAGTGTTCCTGTACGTTCGTTTTGAAAAATTAAGGTTTGTTACTTCAATCGTCCAATTTGTTTCGTTGTTTAAACTTATTTTAGGAAAACTCCCCTGGATGCGTTTTTCCGGGTGCCTTGACCTTTTTGTGAATTCTCACATGTGTGGGAATTTTAAAGTGGGTGCGCTCTAATTTACTTTGGGGTCAATTTACAATGAAGTGTTTGGTTAAAATTTTATTACCTTGAAAACAAATTAATTTTAGAACTCAGTTACTTAATACTTTATAAAGTTTTAAATAAGTGCTCGTTGCAACATTGATCGCTAAATTTATCCCAGATAGAAAGAATTCAAGCTTGAACATTTGAATTAAAATGAAAGTTTTGTTATTCATTTTTTGATGAATTTGAATTGCGTTTTTTATCTTAAGAAAAATATTTCACGAATAATTTTTTTTTCTTATTTCTATCCCACAGGTAAAACGTTGACTTTCTGTGATAACCGACATCATTCGGCGTTCCTTTTGACTTTTGTCATTTTAGTTCTGTTAAAACTTAGTTCCCAATAGTTGCCAGCGGAAGTTAATACTGTATAAGTAAATTAAAAAAATTAATGCCATAGAGAGCTTTGATATGTGCTAGCTGTTGTGTTAAATAAAATAATCCAATTTTTAATTCAAGTTTATATTGCACACTCATAAGCGTTTTCTAATTTCAAATTGCTGTCTTTAAAAAAAGAAATAATTTTGAATTATTGTAGAGTATATATTATTTAATAAAAGGGTTAATTTCAACAATATTTGTATGAGCCATTATTTTTACATTTTTGAAAAAATTCATAATTTGAATATTGAAAATGGAAAATAATATAATATTTGAATTATATATTAATTGACACAACAAGCAATATTTAGAATTTTTAAGTGAAATAAGAAATTTCTTTATAATCTTGCTTATTTCTTAACAAGCTAACACCTCGTTATGGTCATTACATAAAAATGTGTGAAGATTGACGTTGTGTTATAAACATATTTATTAAATCAAAGTTCACAAAAATTAGTTCTAAATTATTTTTATTCGAACTATTATTTCAAAATTAATTATTCAATTCAGTTACGTCATTTTTACTTTGGGTTCTTGTAATAAAATGGAGATGTGAAGATGAAAACATTTATTTTCAAAAGCTTAGTAGGACTATTATTTATCCGACATCTTAATTCTTATTTCAATTTTTTCATTTCGTCCATTGACAAGGAACGAATGGTGGATTATATGAAGACAGATGAATTCCAGAATATTCCACGAGAGCACCATTTCTGAGATGCCAAATTCTCCGCTATGGGCTGTAGAATTTTATTGTTATGTTTTTGTGAATTTTGATTTAATAAATATTAACAGCATGGTCAAGTTTTTTTTTTATTAATGTGAATAATGTTATCTGAGAAAAGAACTTTTGGAGAGCTTTGAGATCAGAACCACCAACTATTATTACCAACAGATACAGTACTTGTGTTTTCACAATGTGTATTCGTCTATCCGTCCGTCCGTTGACGATGTAGCTTTCAAATGCTTGCAAAAGGCCAGCCTCACTTCTTTAATGAACAAAATTAGTCGACTGCTTCCGAGTCAAAAGGTCAGTATAAATCCCAGTGCACTTTTTTTAGGAGATAAAAATATTGCACTTTTTGTATTTTCTCGAAAGGAGATAGCGAACCTAGGCGTAAAAATATTGAAACGGCGGAAGTGCTGAAAGCTTCATGCGTCCCACAAGTTATAAAAATAATTTCAATATTTTAGTTATTACAATTTTTTTTTACATATCCAGGATGAACCGCCGAATGGAATGTTTATTTTAGTAAAAAGTTATTAGAATGACCAAACTAAAAAAGACAGGCGTATAGCGGGAATGCAGAGAGTATCTACGGATGCTTTTCTGGTATTCACTTGATTCCGCAGTCTCGATTAGTTTCGAATAATATATTCCAAAGAAATCTAAAACTACGATGAGATATCAGAAAATAACGCCATTTATTTTTAAACGAGGAAATATATTCACTGTATAAAAGTTAACATAGCCAAAAAGAAAGCTGAGTACTTGCACAGACATTGCAAAACAAGAATTGCTCCTGCGCGCGCGCGCAATATACGTGCTAAAAAATGGCCGCCGCTATCACATTAACTACAGTGGGAGACTGCGAGTTGTTATAAGGTTTCTTTTCGCAAAAGGTAAGAAACCCACGGAAATTCATGGGGAAATGGTAGACGTTTACGGTGCCTACTGTCTGGACTATTTCAATAAATGCAAATGCTGTAAGACGTTTCGAGATGGAAGAGTTAGCCTTGCCAATAAACAGCATTCTGGGCGGCCTATGTCAGTGGCAACACAAACCATTATCGAGGACATTAACAACACAATCCGAGAAAATCATCTCGTTTCCTTGAAAGAGGTGAGTGAAATGATTCACATATCCTATGGATCTGCATGGAATATGGTGCATGAGAAGCGTGGATACCGCAAAGTCTGTTCGTGTTGGATTCCAAAAAGTCTGACACCAGAACAGACCGGCAACAGAATGGCGTGCAGTCTGCAACATATGCAGCGATAAAACCAGAAGGAAGATGCGTTTCTAAATGGCATTGTCACAGGAGATGAGTCCTGGGTCTTGCACTTCACACCTGAGCCTAAAAGTTCAAGCATGGTGTGGAAACAACCAAATTCTCCGATTAGCAAAAAAAATTCAAAGTTTCTCCTTTAGCTCGGAAGATTATGCTTACATTTTTATGGGATATGCAAGGCGTCCTATTCGCAAATTTCTTGCCTCGTGGGTCAACCGTCAACGCCGCTGCCTATTGTGAAACGTTGACTAAACTGCGGCGTTCTATTCGGGATGAACGACCAGAAAAAGGAAACCATATTCGATTTCTTCATGCCAACGCACGCCCACATGCAGCCAACGTCGCATAAGCAAAACTGGTCCGTTTCGGTTGGGAGGTTCTGGATACCCATCCTACAGTTCGAACTTCCTCGCCTTCGGACTACCACTTCTTTGGTCCTATGAAGAGATTTCTAGGTGGTCAGGGTTTTGAGGCTGACGAGGAATTCAAATCTGCCGTGCGCCATTGGTTGTATTCACAGCCGACGGAGTTCTATGAATGGATATTCTGAAACTGGTGCAGCGTTGGGATAAATACCTAAATCGTCAAGGTTCCTATGTGGAAAAGTAGACAAAGCCATGTAGTTTCAGCTGCACTTAGTTGTTTTGTAATTTTCTTTGAAAAAAAAAATAAATCGTGTTACTTTCTGATATATCCTCGAATTGTAGTAGAAATCAAATTATTAGTTGCGCGATAACAGTAAGTCTACCGTACAGGTGGGCAAGGAAACAATTATACCATAAAGCAGTTATGAAAGCGAGGTTTCCAGTAAGGAGCTCTGCGTGTCTGGATTATAAAAAAAAAAAGAAAGACGATTTCTTTGTAGCGTGATGGAAGCTACTTCGAAAAACGATAATGGCAGATGGTCGAGGGATGAGGAATATCTCAAATACGGGAAGATTTACCAGTTTTTCCAGAACACTGTATCAAAAGTGTTTATTAAGTAAGTTGTTCGAAAAACAAAAAAAAACAACAACAACCAGCGAGAGATCATAAATGAGTATATAAATGAAAGACTGACCTCTGCTTCGAATACAATAGGCACAAGAACATCGAAACTGTATGAGGACGACAGCATTAAAGAATAGGCGCTTACTTCTCATTTCAATTACTGCGTGGTTTCAGCAGTTCAAAAATGTGAAGGTGAAATAATGCTTTTGGGCATTTTTTATCTGAAAGCTATTTATCCACTAAAAACCTTAAAGCAATCTTCTAAAGGTTCAACGTAACCTGCGCTTATTACTAATCAGTCACAGCTTCCAGTAAAATAACGCTTTATGCCATAAGGCTCGAATTATCACAGAGCATTTGGAGGAGCATAACATGAAGCCCCACAAATTCAGGATCTTAATCCCATGAAGAGATGTTCGAAGAAAGAGCTTTCTCCAACGACGATATGCGAAATTTTCCCAATTTCAGTGTACATTCTACATCCCTAAACCATTTTACAGAACATGTACTAGTAAAATAAATTTATATTAATTAAGATAAATAAAACTCCTTTAATTAAAAGAAAACAAATAAATTAAAATATATAATTAGAGCGAAGCGTTAGCGAAGCTCTGTTATCAGGCGAAAATCAAAATTCTTTGTGCGCATAAAACTTTTGAACCAGAGAACATAGACAAATGAAATTTTGCACACAGGTGGACATGACCATCCTGATGGTCACTAAATAAAAATTTTAAAAATCGGTTCAGCCATCGAGGAATAATCACCATTTTGCTGTTCCCATTGAAATGCATTGAAAAAAATGTAAACAAACAATTGCACGCGCTAATAAATTTTTCAACATAGAAAATATGGCGAAGCCCTTCGCAAATTTTTTTCTGCACCATCGATTTTTGAGACCATTTTATCGAGTTCTTAGAACTTTTATCATCTGTTTTTTTTAATTCATCGCTTCTTGAACCCTTCGATTTAAGGTGTAAATTGCTTAACAAATACATAAGAATAACTCAGTAACCTTGATTCTTTTTTACGTAGACTTGCATAGTAAATTTTTTGAAAGAGATTGTCATTTTTTCGTGTAACAAGGATTAGAGTCTAGAAACCATCTTAGTGAGTTACCATTATGTATACTGGTTGAGTTCGACAACTACACTGGTCCGTGTCTGTATGACAGTGTCGTTCCGATTACACCTGTCTCTGTTGGATTCAAGAAAAATGGCGTGAGTTGTTCACGTAAACAGTTTCCATTGAAAGTGGCGTACGCAATTACTGTGCATAAAGCTCAAGGAATCACTGTCGACAAAGCAGTGATTGATATTGGTGACACTGAATTTGGGCTTGGTTTAACGTATGTTGCGCTTTCAAGAGTGAAAACCATTGATGGTCTTCTAATTGACCTAGCTTTTCCGATCTCGCGACTGTTGGCAATCAATAAGCATTCTTCGTGGATCGTTCGGCGCGATGAAATTCAAAAATTAAAGTCATTACTCTGATCAAACCATAAATAAACGTTGAAATTTGACAATAAAAGCTTCGCTCTTTTATTGGATAAGATTATCGCGCTCCGCGAGTCGCAGTCCGCCCTAGTATAAAACAATGAAAAAGGTCACCCAATTGATAAAGTAAATGTTGAAGTACAAAACACAAATGTAACAAAGGTCTTGTGGAGAAAACTCAGATGAAATACAGAAGAAACACAGAAGAAACGAAGGTCTAGTGAAGAAATGTTGACGAACACAGGGAGGCACACAGTTACAGTTGAAGAAAGTCTATGATGAAAGTTCGATGATTCGTAACACGTAGATGACTAATGAAAATTTTTTTCATTCGAAATAATGTTGATCATTATAATATCATTTCCCTTGCACTCAACAATCCTGATCACAACAATCAAACTAATCATAATATCACACATTGTATTAGATTACATTGTTTTATTTTTTATTATTAAGTAGCGGAAGAATGGAGCTACTTATTGTTTTCACAATTTCCGTCTGTCTGTCCGTCCGTCCGTCCGTCCGTTCGTCCCCTTCATAATTTCCGCATTTTTGGAGATAGAAGGTTGAAATTCGGTATGTAGCTCACTATGGGCATGTGCATCTTCACTATTTAGTTTGGTTTTGATTGGTCCACTAGGGTCGGAGTTTCGGGGGCGGAAATTAGAGGGCACCAAATGGTCTACCCATATTTATGCATATAAAGGAGTGAAATTTGGTGTGCATATTCCGCTAAGCAAGATCAACATTACTGTAAAGTTTGGGCCAAATTGCCCCAATAGGGTCGGAGTTGTGGGGGTGGAAGTCACTTGGTCTTTATAACTATGACAACATATGGCATGTCATATATCATTCGTTCGGAAATGAGGAGAAACGAAACAATATAATGCTCTTTTTCATTTTCTAAATACTACGTTCGAGAAAATCAATTGTTCGTTTAAAAAATGGGGGGGGGAGCGGTTAAAAAGTGCAATTAAAAGGGTAAAAATAGATGACCTCAACGCTTCCGCTACTCTCCTATACCTTCCTCGGGAGGATTAATTTCTTGTTATATCTTCCATTCATTCAAAAAACTTTATTACTGAAGATGGGAAAAAATCCCGAAAACGTTAAATGTATTTCAAGTTAGTCATCTACGTGTTACGAATCATCGAACTTTCATCATAGACCTTCTTCATCTGTAACTGTGTGCCTCCCTGTGTTCGTCAACATTTCTTCACTAGATCTTCGTTTCTTCTGTGTTTCTTCTGTATTTCATCTGAGTTGTCTCCACAAGACCTTTGTTACATTTGTGTTTCGTACTTCAACATTTACTTTGTCAATTGGGTGACCTTTTTCATTGTTTTATATTATATATTTTAATTTATTTGTTTTCTTTTAATTAAAGGAGTTTTATTTATCTTAATTAATATATATTTATCACAACTCCTACGTTTATATAGTAAAATAAATTGTTAATTCAGAGAGGGAAAAAAATTTAATTTCATGAAGTGAGATTTTAGTTTCCTTTTAAGAATTTTACAGAAAAAAATTCTTTTGCAATCGACTCAGTCGTATGTTAAAATGCAAATTAAGAAGGCTTCCTGAAGAGCAAGTATTATATAAAGAATAAATACTCTTAATTTATGTCTGATGTAAATCATAAACCAGACCATAAATCAGTTTCCTTAAAACCAAAAGAATATAAAACTTTATTCAACGAAAGAAAAGTCGATACAGCCGCAACTATTAAGCATGGAAAATTCCACAGGATCACAAATCGCAATAATTTTTTTATTTTAAGAAAATGACCTTCATGTTAAATTTTACTGAATACTTTAAAATCAGCTCATTTATTTTTAAATAAAAGGGCCTGGTCAGTTATGGCAATGCTCATGCAAAAGATAATTAGTGTAAAATGATAGCATCCAAAGAAAAACTTGAAATATGATTTATTAAGCAAAAAATATACACAAATGACAATGTGAAAGCAGAACTGAAGAAAATGAAAAACATTATACATACAGGACTTAAGGCAGGAAAAATAAAATTTCAACAGATACAATCGCCAATATCAGGTAACTGTTACTAATTTCTCAATATAAAGTATATAATAGATAATTAAAAAAAAACTACAAAATATTGTTAGTAAAAGAGATTTGATAATTTTTTGTAGAATAATATAACTATTCAATATACAGTAGTTTCTTATGAAATAAGTCTAAATAAATGATTCTGCTGAATATTATACTTAATACGATTGCAAATAATGGAAATTATTATTATTATTATTATTGTAGAAGAAATACAAGGATTTCTATATGAAATAAATATTACCTATTATTTATCCTTGTATTTGTGTAAATTTTTGGTGGATATTATTTTCCAGTTCGACAGATTTATGTCAAAAATAATATGACAATAAAAAGGAAATGCAAACTTATAAATGCAGTTTGTATTAAGAATAAAAATAATTGAACGGTAATTGTAAATTTGTAATAATTTTGGCGATCGTTTCTGTTGTTTGAGTTGGAATTTGTTCGTTTTTGTATTTTTTTTTTATTATATTATATTTTCTTTTATTTTTACAACCACGTGGCCGATCGCTTGATTTCGTCATTGGCGCTACTTCCGCTGCCGGCAGTAGCAATCTTTGTTCTGAAGGCTTCGATCTCATCCAGGGACTCTCTCCGGAAGCAAACCCAATGAGGGTTCGGTGAAAACGAATTGGATTCAAACTTCGGCTGATCGTGTGCATCGACAATATGCTCCCAATCTACGGTGGGCGTCTCTTCGGTCTCCTCCCAGGTACGGTGTCCGTAGATCGGCGATCGGTCTCTCCACGAAGGGTAAACAACGCGCTGCTTATCGTCCGCCTCTTCCGAAAAACTTCCGAGTTCCGGAAATGACGAGTACTCGGCTGACGTGGCCGTTGCCATCTGCGCCCTTTTGCCGAAACGCATGGGGATTCGCTTCATGCAACGATTGCACTGTTCTTTCAATTTCTCGACGCTGCAGAGATATTCACACTTGCCATCGGCCACTGACATTTGGAGAAGACACATCAAAAACACCATGCCCGCTACATACTGGATTAAGCTCCGCACCAGGCGTTCTGGGTTCAAATCCGATTTCATTGCGCTCCTACCTGCAAGAAACAATAAATAAATAAATAAATAAATAAATAAATAAATAAATAAATAGCAAGAACCATAATATCTTTAGCCTATAATTCTCATAAACATCTCTTTCTGCTATATTTCAAAAATTATAATAAATAATAATTAAAATATTTATTAAAATAAAATAAACCAACCAGTCAATTGTTTTTAGATTGAATGTTTTTAAAAAAACAAACTTAAATAAGTAAAATATACACAATTATTCACGTGATTCCGGGGAAAAGCGAAGAAGAAGAATTGGAGAAATTAAGCAGACAAGAATAAGTACCAACAGAAGGTCTTTATGAAAGGCCTCATTTGCTGTCAAATCGAAAGCAGGTTTATTTCGTATTGAAGAAACGATGTTTTGAAGTGAAGCAATGTCGAATTGAGGGACCATACAAAAGGACAAAGTGAGTGTGTGTAATATTGAACACACGGGTGATAACAATTTTATTTTTCGGGTAATGAATAGTTAAACGTGCACTTACATTACTGTAGTTATCTTCGCCTTAACGGCGCACAGTAAATTTAGTAAAACGTTAAATATCATTGAATCTAATGAGCTTACAAATGCAAATGTTCAACGATTCATTGAATTTCGGCTCTTTTTCTCCGATCGATTGATTTTCAATAGAGCACTGTAGATTACTCAAAACAATTACAAAGTTAACATAATATCGGCGTAAAGGTCAGTTGAAGAATTTTTATCAATTAATAAAATCTTGTAAATATTCCAAGTAGGAGCTTTAGCAGTGAAGGAGAAATACATTTATACATTTATTAAAAAAATTAATCCCCCCTCCCCCTCCCTCCGAGTAGGGTAAGGCAAGTAGCAGATCCTGAAATCATCTATTTTCACCCCTTTATCTGCACTTTTTACCTCTACAAAGTTTTTTTAATCAAAAATTAATTTTCTCGAACGTAATATGTAGAAAATGTAAAAAAGCTCGCATTTTCTTTCCTTTCTCATCATTTCTAAACGTATGATATATCACAAGCCTTATCTTGGCATAGTTCTAAAGACCAAATGACTGCCACCCCCGCAAATCCGACCCCTATAGAGCAACTGAGCCTGAACTTCATAGTAATGTACATCTTGCCTAGAGGAATCCGGATACTGAATTTCACGCCTTTACATACCTAAATAGCACATAGATATGTTGTTTTCTCTGAATCCCACCCCCGTAATTCCAACCCCAGTGTACCAATCAAAACCAAACTAAATAGTGCAAATAGACATGCCCATAGGAAGCTACATTCAGAAATTCAACCTTCTACCTCAAAAAATGCATAGTACTGAATAATAAATGTATAGATTATGAGCACTTGAGCAATCGTGCGTCGGCAAAGCGATTTCACGTGCGCGCACCGATGTCAGTAATGCTTAAAAGATGAACAGAAAGTAACAATGTATTCCTTCTTGATAAATCGATTGTTATAATGGCATACCATTAGCTTGATATTCTTTACACTCACTGTTTTAGCACGTGAATTCCACTTGAAGGGGTCCACGAAAAATTCTGAAAAGTTGATACGGCCGAGCTAAGACTTTGATAGTAATATTTCTAAAAACAGAATTTGAAAAAGTTAATCCGTTTTCAAGTTATCGTGCAAACGGCAGACGGCCAGACGGACGGACGGATAAACGTACAGACCAAGGGCGCATTCTTATAAGTAGCTTTTATGCTAAAGCTCCTAATAAAATCTTGTAAACATTCCAATGAGGAGTTTTAGCAGTGAAAGAGAAATGCATTTATACATTTATTAAAAAAAAATTATACATTTATACTCTGCTCGAGTAGGGTAAGGCAAGTAGCAGATTCTGAAGTCATTTATTTTTACCCCTTTATCTAAACTTTTTACCTCTCCCCATGTTTTTTAATCAAAAATTAATTTTCTCGTACGTAATATGTAGAAAATGTAAAAAACTCGTATTTTCTTTTCTTTCTCATCATTTCCGAACGTATGATATATAACAAGCCATATGTTGGCATTGTTCTAAAGACCACGTGATTATCACCCCCGCAAATCCGACCCCAATGGAACACCTGGGCCTAAAGTTCATAGTAATGTAGATCTTGCCTAGAATCTGGATACTGAATTTCACGCCTTTAAGTACCTAAATAGCACATAGATATATTGTCCTCTCTGAATCCCACCCCCGTAATTCCGACCCCAGTGTACCAATCAAAACCAAACTTTTTATCTTCGCTACCTCCTTCTTCTGGATTTGACAATAGCTTAAAAGTAATAGGAGAAAGCAACTAGCAGACTAGGAGTATACCAAAAAGCTGTCCTAAAAATAGACGCACCTAGCTGAAAGACAAAGTATAGATAATCAAAACTGACCTGGACGACGTTGACGATGCGCAGAAGATTCAGAGCCGACTCGGAAAGATGAGAGTCCGACGGTGAACCTTAATAGTAGAGCAACAACGTAAAATTCACGGCGTTGTGCTGTATTTATGCGCACCAGGAAAAATCCTGTTTAAACCAAGCGATTGATCTTATTGTGATGGACTTGTGTCATTGACCAACTCCAAAGCTATGGATGATGAAATGGCCTGTTTCTATCGAGAATCGACACCGGTGTTAACATGTAGTGATGCTTCTTCGTTGCTATTAAGTCATCTCTTGTTCATCACTCCGATTGGCCATAATATATATTACCCGATCGAAGTCATAGTTACACTAGCGACCAATCAACTGAGATATATTGTCGGCTCCTTATATAAATATGTCGACTTGTGCTCCTTGCCATTATGGTCAATCATTGCAACGCGTTTTGAATATCAAAACTTCTTACCGTTGCATACCATACTCTCTATTTTCTTGTTTCTTTACAAACTCAAACTTATAGTTATGCTCGTTTCACATAGCCAAACTTCATCATCTCCATGCTAATACAACTTGTAGAATGGTTGCAAGAAATTCACAAAACTGCTGCAAATTTTTGTAAAAATCCCCTGTTTAATAAACATTGATTATAATTTTCATAGTTATTTCTATTCTGCTTCCCTAATAAAAACAGTGCAAATTATACTTTGTTTAATTTTAGAATTCATTGTAATCCAGTACGTCCATCCAGAGCCTGTATGGCCTGAGGCCGACGAGTTGGGTCTCTGGATGGGTCTGTATTAACGACTGCTGTATGATGGTCACAGCAGCCGGGTGGGTGGGGCCCGCCCCCCCCAATATGGTGAGTCACTGATGAGCCACCCATCCAGTGACTACCCGTGCCTGATGTTGCTTAACTTCACTGAAGCACAATTTCAGTGAAACCCCGCCAGGCCACGGCCTCTCCCCTTAGTATTTTCATATCGTACTTTATCGCACTATAAAATTGTGAAAGTCATCTTTGCAAATATTTCGAATCATGTTTTGTATTCCTCTTAAATTTTTATTATAGCAGATCTTACTTCTTTATTAAGTTGAATTTAATGATCTTAAAAGGCTGAGGATACTTATTCTATTTTTAACCCATTAGAGAATCCAGTATTTTCGAATCCAGTATTATTAGAGAATCCAGTATTAGAGAATCAATATCGCTGTATAATCTATTTTTATACAAAATTAAATTGCTGAATATTTTAAATATAATTCCATATACGATTAATTTCAATAATTTTTCCTGTTTGTAAGCTAGTTTCGTCCTAGTGTAAAATCTGCTTCAATATTTTTATTTATGTAAATGCACACAAAAATTGATCATTGCCTATAATTGTTCTGTAAATTTAGACCGTTTATCATAAATGTGAATTAAATGTTTGTGAAAAAGTACAAAAGCAATATGAAAAAGCTGTATTAAGAGGTCTAAAGTGTGTTTTGTGATATTTTTATTCGAAATATTCTATTTAAAAACATTTTTATGCAATTAAACTCACAAAATGTTTAATCAAAATATTTTCAGTCTTTAGTAATTCAATCGTTTAACTCATGGTTTATAATAAGCGGTTAAAACATGATACATGCTCTTTGGTCAGTTGGCTTGGATATGTTGTTAAGTTATCGATATATGAAACCAACCAGAGGAGGAGGAGAAAATTCTGTCCCCGTTAATCTTCTTTACTTTGCTCTTATTTTCTCCACCTTTCTTGTCAGCTATGCCCTGAAAATAGACACCATCTATCTCATTGGAACCCTTTACCCTTACTTTTACAATATTTTTCTAAGCCAAGTTTAAATTCCCTCTTATGCAGCTTTTTAAAAATTATCAAAATTTTATTAATCATTATTAATTAAAAAATTATAACTCCATTTTAATTCAAAGAAATAGAAATAAAATAAATAATAAAAATAGTTCAAAAAGTCACCCGATGTGGAGAAATACAAATATTGAAGAAGACGAAAACAGATGAAACGAAGGTCTTGTGGAGCTTATGTAGACGAAATACAGATGAAAAGAAGGTCTTGTGAAGAAATTTTACACGAAAACACAGAAAGAAATACAGTAAACAGGAGAAGAAAATCTAGATGAAAGTCCGATGATCAGTAGCTACTCCTACTCTTATATATTTATTAATCATTTGTAAATTCAAATAGGTCTGATTTCCTTAATTCATGGAAGCAATGAAATGGTCAAAAAATCACTTGTACTATATAGGAAAAGCGAGAAATCTGTTTTGCTTTCGATATTAAGTGGAAAATCTAAACATTAAGAGATGAATGAGGCCAATGAAAAATTAATTCTCGTTTTACAAACAGAAATGTAATCTATGAATGAATAGAAGATCTAAATTGAATGTAGAATCTTAAAAACTTACAAATATAACACTGTCAATTATTCCGTATCTTGGAATCAATCGTAGCTGATTAGAATAGAATGGATCAGCTCAGAAGATTTTATGACAAAAATATTGATTACAAACATTTGTCTCAATGATAAATTAACTGCTGTGTCCATGTTTTTCCCCATGTAAGAGAAAACGTTTATGCCGTAAGATTAAAAATTATAATAATAAATCGAAACGTAATTAAGATTCGTTAAACCTCCATAATAACAAAGTATCCATGAGAAAAGGAAATGAATACAATAATACAAAATATGAAATTAATCAGAAAAGATCATTTGACATCGAAAGGGGCAGTGAAGAATGTTTGTTTTTATTTCGCTTGAGACGTCGAAAGATGACCCTTAATGATTTCGTGCTATTTCCACAGGACCATTAATATCATCCTCCAACTTGGGCACTTAACCCACTTCCTTATCCTTCATGTTCGTAATGAAGTTCTTACCAGTCCAAAAGTCTGAAGCTGACTTCGTGCACTGTCACGATTGGAAAATCCTATATAATGAGCAACAGAGCTCAGAATATCTTTCGTATTCTTCAAGTAAAAATACATAGTGAGTATTTACTCTATTTAGAATAAAAATAAACGGGGCACAAGAGCCTGGTTTCCTTTATATCGCAGAAAAAGATAAGCTATAGGAAATCTCATAACAGCTGTCAATCTGCTTCTAACGTTAGATATTTTTCCTCCTTCAATGTTTTCGTTTTGCCTCTCTCTCTCTGCTTCTCTCTAACACTCCTACTTCCTTTGCACGTCAGAGAAGACACGTGGCAAAAAAGGAAGCGAATTCCTCAGTTATTAACTACGTGGTAATCGGATGGAATGAACTCCTGGCGGAGAACGATTCGCTAACTCCGCTCATCCTACCCCCGTTCTGCTCCCAACTCCAAAGATCAATAAGTAACAAAGTTCTGGGTTCGTGCCTGCTTTCAAAATGGTGCTGCCAACTGGTGACTAAATCTAAAATAAACATTCGACCCCATTGGCAACTTCAGTTGAACGCGTTTCAGCTTCAGTGCTTTACCTTTACAACCCTTATTTTTTCAAGAGAATACATTAAAAAATGAACGAAAGTGGAACTATTTCGATTCTTAAATAGATTCTGGCGCATTGGCAGCAATGATATTTAAAATTGCAGATAAGACCATTTTATCTTTCTGTATTAAAAAAAATTATCATATGCAGAAAAGACAGTAGTATGTCCCCGAATATAACTTTGTCTTTATGTACTCTTATACTTAAAAACCTTTATAAACAATTTCTTCGTCATTTAAAATATATATGGATATTCGCATCAAATTTCTTATTAAATTGCGCTAATAACCCCCAGTGACAAAAAGGGTTATTTTGGGTATTCTTGGGGTCGCTAAATCCAAATTTGTTGTCAAAATATTCGATCACGTCCCATATACAAAATATATATTTATTTCCATTTTATAACAAATAAACAGGTTTTTTCACACGCAAAGAAGAACTAAAAATATACGGCTTTACTAATCTTTTTTTATAAATTTGAATCAGTTTCTCTTATCACCAGCCAACAATAGTCCCCTAACATATGTTCATCCCAAATTCTCTAGTAATGCTGCTGAAGCTGCTTTAAATCCTGATGAAAACGTTCGCCTTCTTCATCACTCATGCTTCCTAGATTCTCAGGAAAAAAATCAAAATGTGAAGCAAGAAAGTGGATTTTTAAAAGCATACTAACACCCATTTTGTGGTAATTAACCAAAAGTTTGGAAACAATTTGTCTATAGTTCTCACCTTTTTTTTTTATTTTTTTTTATTTCCCAAGTAGTCTGTTACTACCATTCTAAAAGATATCTATGCAGTCTTTTCAACCTCAGGTAAACAGTTTTCAAATTTGTCATCCTTTAAAATTGTTCTAATTTGTAGGCCAAAGATATGCATTCTTTAAGTCTGGATTCGGATAAACTTGGAAAAAAGTTTTTGCAAGTATAACGATCTCAGTTATAACACAAAACCGATTAT
Source organism: Rhysida immarginata (assembly GCA_023313115.1). Taxonomy (NCBI): domain Eukaryota; kingdom Metazoa; phylum Arthropoda; class Chilopoda; order Scolopendromorpha; family Scolopendridae; genus Rhysida; species Rhysida immarginata. The sequence goes on along the minus strand of JAHWFO010087465.1, from coordinate 3,111,978 downwards.
AACGAAGTTAATTAAAATCTCCAACTACAGGTTCATTGAAACTCTACAAATTTTTTTGGATTATAATTAAATCTAATATAACGAAAATGCGTATATAAAGAATCATTTAATGAGAATATTACACAATTTTATTTTGGACATAGCAAATTTTGAAAAATAAACATTTTTCGTGTCTCAACTTGGCAATGAATAAGAAATAAAGTACTAGAAAAACAGAAAACAGGAAGAACTTATTGTGGGAGGTTGGTTTGGTTTGTTTTTTTGTTTGGTATTAACGTCCTTTTCAACTGCTATGGCCATTTCAGGACGGCGTTATAGGGGCCTCGCAAGGGTTCTTTAACGTGCAGCCGGCAAACGACTACACGGGACCAACGGCTTTACTTCCCTTCCGAAGGAAGTGCGTGATCTCAAGATTTCCCCCCTGAAAAATCCTCGTCGTTTTCGGCCAGGATCGAACCCGCGTACTCGGGCATCAGAGGCGATCACGCAACCACTGAGCCACAGAGGCCGATTATTGTGGGAGGACTGCTATCCGAATTCAGTATATCTGCGATTCTGAATATCAGTATTATTCGAACTGGGAAAAAGATGTTTAGATCCGACATCAAAATTAAGATCGTAAAGGAAATAAAAGCTGGTAAGGAGAAGAAGGGACGTATTTATTTTTGTCGGATATAAAAAAATCCACTTTAAATAAAAATAAATTCGCTATATCCACTATACGTTTATAAAGAAATATGAGTACGAACAAATTTGAGGATATTTAAAAATTCGTTATAAGTGAATAAGTCCAACATGACCAGCAATCTATGATATTACAGGTGTCCAACTATGCAAGTTTCACTCTATATGCATGTGATACAGCACTTCACTATTTAGTTTGATTGGGCATTGAGATTGGAGTTACGGGGACTGGGGTTAGAGGGGTCCATCCGTCCATAGGTATCATAAAGGAATGAAAATTGCTGCGCTGATTCCTATAGATAAGGTTTACATAACTAAGAATTTTGAGAAAGGTTATCCCAGTGGGGTCGGACTTGTGGGGGTAGCGGTCATGTAGGTTGTAAGAGGATTTTCAAATGTAACATACGGCATATGGCATTCAATCGGAAATGATGAGAAACGAAAAAAGTTATAGCTAGTTTCTATTTTCTGTATAATATTTTCGAGAAAATCAATTTTTTGATGAAGATGGGGGTTAAAAAGTGCGGATAAAAGGGGTAAAAAAATAGATGAATTGGGGTTTCCACTACTTTCCTATATCTCCTCGGGAGGATTAATATATATATATATATATATATGTTTTTTCTTATTTTTTTAAATAACGGCAGATTCTTTTCAATAGCAACAGAGAGCGCATCCACCCCCATTCCATGTTGTGCTCATAACTTTCCCCACGAGAGTTGCAATTTTTTGTTTTTGCCGTAATGGACAAATTTTTCAGTTATCACTTAGGAATGCTTACAAATTAATTTTTGTTCTAAAATAATACGCTCCTTTTCCTTCTCATAATCTAATTTTAGTACAAAAAATTAGCTATTTGAATGATGTTAGACTAGGTTAATAATGGCGCATGCTTTAGATATACCTACTGAAATATACAGGGTGTTGTTGAATTTCATGTCAAAAATGATAGAAGTGATGGAATATGCGATTCTAAGCAAAAAAGTTCATATGAACATGGGTCCGAATTTGAACGATAACTGAGATATGAACAGAAATAAAAATGCCGCCACTAAGATCAACAAGTTAATAACTCATTTTCTACTACATCTAGGATGATGAAATTTGGAAGAAAAATAGGGTACTGAAATTGTGTACAAGGTTAAAATTTGATCGAATTCCAACGAGTAGTTTCCGAGTTACGTAGTCAACATCCTAACACGTGGTGGTTAGTGCTCACATGTGAGAACGTGTTGCGGTGTTGAATGCGTAATGCGGAAACTACACGTTGGAATTCGTTCAAGTTTAAACGCTATACACAGTTTTATGTACACTATTATTTCTTCAAACTTCATTATCTTAGATGTTATAAAAAGTGAGTTATTAACTTGTTGATCTTACAAGGAATCCCTCGAACATGTATGTCACAGATTTCCACCAAATTGAAATATGTTACTCAATTGAAGCTACAAGAGATGCTTGCAAAATAAGAGAGTGCGGATTTTTGTTTCTTTCAAAATAAACCACGAAAACGGAAAATTTTGAGCACACATATTCATACAAGGACTCCATTGTTAAAGCGGTGTATTAATGCGCTTAACGGAACTTCTTTCTTCCACTGCTCACAGCAATAAGCACGAATCCACTTCAGATGAAATAGACAGCAGCAAATGGCAATTGAATGGCTTCTCAAATTTCTAAACAAACTTAGTTTTTATAATAGATTATTACAATTAGCTAATTGCCTTCCACTAAAAAATGTCTAGAGTAATTAATAACCATTTCCTTAATTTATTATTTCATTTTATTAAATAATTCGGTAATCAAACATGGGGCTGGCTTCATGTGCAACGTCGAGTAATACTTTTCGTTGGTGAGGGGGGATATATCGCGATGCTTTATAATTTTAAATAAAAATAGTATTCATGGATGCCTACCTCATCTTATAAATTATTTCGAGACGAATAATTGTACAGCAAAATTAAGGTTTTATGCAGTGCTCTAACTGCAATTCTTTGTCGATCGCCGCTAACAAGTTTGCGCTCCCTCTTTCCGCCATGTTTTTTGAACTCTGCGCACTTCCGGGGTGCTTCACTGCCGCCCAACGCTATCGCTTCGACGGTGTGCTTGCGCGCAAAAAAACAAAAGTCTATCTGGGGTTCCCTTGTTAGTGGCGGCATTTTTATTTCTGTTCATATCTTAGTTATCATTCAAATTATCCATGTTCACAAGAACTTTTTTGTTTAGAATCGCATATTCCACACTCCTATCATTTTTGACATGAAATTTAACAACACCCTGTGTATAAGAGGAGGTATCAGAAAGTAACGTTATTTATGAAAGAAAATTATAAAACTTACATGTTAACAACTAAGTGTAGCTGAAAATAAATATATGTCTTTATCTACTTTTTAACATAAGCACTTTGACGATTTAGATATTTATCCCAACGCTGGACCATTTTCAGAATACCGCGCTCATAAAACTCCGTCGGCTGTGAACACAGCCAATAGCGCGCGGCAGATTTGAGTTTCCCGTCAGTCTCAAACCTCTGACCACTCAAAAATCTCTTCATGAGACCAAACAGGTGTACTCCGAGGTTATTAAGTCCAGAACCTCCCAACCGAAACGGACCAGTTTTGCTTTGAGCATATTCGGGCGTGCGTTATCATGAAAACGTCGAACATTGTTTCCTCTTTCTGGTCGTTTATCCCGAATAGCACCAGCAGTTTATTCAACGTTTCACAAAATGTAGCGGCGTTGGTGTTTGACCCACGAGGTAGGAGCTCTTGCATATCCCAAAAAACACTAAGCATAATCTACCGAGTTGAAGGAGAAACTTTGAATTTTTTGCGAACCGGAGAATGTGGATGTTTCCACACCATACTTGCAGTTTTAGGCCCAAGTGTGAAGTGTAAGATCCAGGACTCATCTCCTGTGACAATACCATTCAGAAACTCATTTTCCTCCTGGTTGTACCGCTGCAGATGTTGCCGGTCTGTTCTGGTGTCAGACTTTCTGGAATCCAACGCAAACCAAACTTCTCATGCACCTTATCCCAAGCAGATTCAGAGGATATGTAGGACATTTCACTCACTTCATTTAAGGAAACGTAACGGTTCTCTCTGATTGTGTTTTTAATGTCCTCGATAATGGCTTGTGTTGCTGACGCAGGCCACCCAGAATGCTGTTTATCGGCAAGGGTCTTCCTTCCCGAAACATTTTACACCATTTCCACACTTGAAATAGTTCAGACGGTCAGCACTGTAAACTTCAATCATTTCCCCATGAATTTCTGCGGGTTTATTATATTTTGCGGAAAGAAACCTTATAATAGCTCGGTGTTCTTCCACTGTAGACGATGTAATAGCGGCGGCCATTTGTAAAACGATTGATAGCTCTTAGTGCGCCTGCGCAGAAACAATTGTCGTTAGGGCTTCTTTTCCCTATATTAATTTTTATGCAGCGACTATATTTTCTCCGCTAAAAAATAAATGGCATTACTTTCTGATAACCTCCTCGTAATATAATACGATTATCTTTTTCTCTCTTTTTTTTTTTTTTTTTGTTGCTTTGGAGATAGTCGGTTCGAGATTAATTGATTTTTGTTAAATTAGAACAAATGAATTCCATAAAATAATACTATAAAAAGACAAAAATAAAAGGAAGGTAATCAGACTGAACTCCAAGTCACGAAAAAACATTTTCTGTCTATTTTTTTATTTATTTATTTATTTTTTTTTTTGCATGTGACTGCTTCCTTCTTGAAAGCCAAATTTTCGTTCCCGTTATGAACAAAGGGAGCTTCAGGGAACTTTTTGTTTAGTCTTATACAAATCTACAGTTTTATTCCGACTTTTATGAAATTTTGTACACTTGATCTTCAAAGCAAGAGGAAGGTCACTGTCTACCTGAGATTACAAAAAATAATAATTATCGATAATAATCGATATTCAAAATGATGGCAAGGCATACTAATAGGAGGTATCTCACCAACAATATGCTCGGACCAACAATATATATCCCATGACCAACAATGCAAGGCAAAGTTTGTGCAACGATAGGCCGGTCGTGTTTGTATCAACAATGGTGACAGCAACACACAATTCACCAACAATATGCACGGATTAATAATATATGTCTAATGACCAACAATGGAAGGCAAAGTTTATGCAATATGTACAGGGTGCCTCACCTAAAGTGAACCAATAGCCAACTTCTAAAATACAAATCTGACCGACGCCATTTTCGAATATGGAAGACCACTTTGAAATGTGCAATGGAAACTCCTAGTTTAAATGGTAGTTTCAGATTATACACAAAATTTTAGAAATGTTTATTTCTTGGTGTTTTTTCAATTGATCCACCCGCCGTTTAGGATATAAAGGCAGTGAAAATGTGGTATATTTGGATTTAATGAAAAGTCAAAAACAGAAATTGTTCCTAATCACAATGGATTATAAAATGGATAGCAGTGATTTTATTGGAACGTAATACAGGGTGTTTCTAAATTATTTCCCGTATTATATTTGTTCATTACTCAAAATCTATTAGAGATTTTATCGTGATTTTTTTTATTCATAAAGAAAAATTCAAAAAGTTTCTTAGCCTGAGTTGATAATGAAACACGCGGTTGGCGCGTGGTACCATTGTTGGCGCGTTGTTCCATTTTTTGCGAGACGCAGTAAACAATGGCGAGTGTTCAAGAAAAAGCTCAATACGTGTTATGACTTGCGGAATTTAAGTCAATGATTACAGTTCAGAGAATGTTCAAAACAAAGTTTAAAAAGGATCCTCCAAATCATAAGTCAATTAAGCTATGGCATGAAAACTTTTTAAACACAGGCAGCCTGTTACACAAAAAGGGTCCTGGTAGACCTTCAGCGACACCACAGAGAGTAGAAAAGGTCAGGCAGGCGTTCGATCGTAGTCCCCGTAAATCACTTTGCTAAGCGGCTCGTCAACTGGATATGCCAATGACATCCGTACATAAAATAGTGAAGCACCGCCTTCGTCTTACACCCTACAAAATCCAGATGATGCATGAACTGAAGCCAGATGACCGACCGAAGAGCAAGAAGTTTGCTGAGGATATGCTCCAAAAATCGACAATGATCCCATCTTCCTTGAGGACATTTTGTTTCCTAATGAAAAAACATTCCATATTTCCGGAGCAGTAAACCGACACAACTGCCGCATTTGGGGCTCACAAAACCCCCACGTTCTAAGGGAGCATATACGCGACAGCCCAAAGGTTAATGTTTGATGCTGTTTAATGCATCGGACTTTTCGTTTTCGCTGAAGACACCATTACCGCAGCAAACTACCTAGATATGCTGGAGAACTACTTGATTCCACAGGTGGAAGAACTGCAGTCCAACATAGTCTACCAACAAGATGGAGCACCTCCTCACTGGGGCCTGCAAGTTAGGCAGTGCCTTGATACGAACTTTCCACGACGATGGGTTGGAAGGGATGGGCCAATCCCTTGGCCCCCTCGCTCGCCCGATGCGAACCTCTGGATTTTTTTCTTCTGGGGATATGTGAAAGACAGAGTGTACAAGACAAACGTTGATGACATTGAAACTCTCAAGAACAGAATAATTGAAACAATCGCTGAAATCACCGAAATGCTAGCCCGAACATGGGAGGAAATCGAGTTCCGATTTTTTTTTCTTCACGCAATAAATGGGGGCACATTGAAATTTATTAAGGCATGCTAAGAAACTTTTTAAGTTTTTCTTTGTGAATAAAAAAAATCACGTAAAAATCTATAATAGGTTTTGAGTAATAAACATGTATAATACGGGAGATAATTTAGAAACACCCTGTATATTAAATAAATGTTCAAACACATGTCTTTAGTCTATGGCACTTCTGTAATCGATGTTGCAGAGACCTTTCTGAATGCAGTATCATTTCCTCTTCCAACGCATTCCTTGCAGCACGGATCCTGCACTGCATATCCTCAGGTGTTGACAGTCGACTTCTGTAAACTGTATCTTTAAAAGCCCCTAACGAAAAAAGTCGAGAGGAGTTAGATCAGGGGATCGAGGAGGGGGGGGGGAGTATTCACCTGATCCTCTTCGACCAATCCTTATTGGATGAACAACTTCCTTTGTGCGCTGGCAAAACCCATACAGCTCCGAGCGAATGGACTGCTTCCTTTGCCACTTTTTCACTGTTTCTCAATAATCTGCTAACTTTCCATTATCTTCAGTTTTCGAAACCGTGTGATTTTTGACGAAGTAGCCAACAACAGTGTTGATGTAGTTGTATTGGCGCTTGGGGGGGGGGGGGGGGGTTGGGAGCGGGTGCATTAATTGGGAGGAAATAGAAAAAGCACAGCCATAGCCAGGGCTGAAGAGACGTTAGATCAGTGTATTGTTTCATTTTCATTCTATTTCCTCCCACTTTCGAAACCACATACATTATTCTACACATTTCTTCTCCGGCACTACTTAAAACTCACTCAGCTAAACGCAGCATTGCAACAGAGCGAAGATGTGTAGAACTGCTAGAGGGCCATAGATGGCCATTAATTTTTACTGTATTAATTGTAAGTTTATAATTGTTCATTTTTACTGTATATTCACATTCAGATACTTCAAAATTTCATCAAAAAAGAGCTCGAGCAACGTCGGGAATATCAGCTAGTATTTAATAAAGACCAAAGCGGGCACAAATCTTAATTAAGTATGATGATGATGATGATGATGATATCATTCATAGGCCTATCACCCTTTGGAGTTACCCAACGTAGGATGACTATTTTTGGTCTTGGTCCTTTTTGCGGATGGTGGTGTCTGCAGCACCTCTTCCATCCAACACTCCTATCCGAAGTGGTTGAGAACTTTTTTTAACGACTGCTACAAGGTGGCCGCAGCAGCCGGGATCGACGCTTTACGTGCCCTCCGAAGCACGGGGCGGGGGGGGCGGGGCTAAGATCTTATTCACTAATGGTCTTCTTTAGTTCATTATTTCTCCAGTAATTCTATTGTCTGCATAAGTTTTGTCAGATTTAGAGCTATTTATGTTTCAAAGCGTAACAAGAGAAATCTTTTGTGCAACAGATGATAACAAGAAGACAAAGTCTTACATATAAGAGAAGCAGATCGACAAAGAGCTAAAGAAGATTGAGACGCAATAACAAAGAGAGCATAGAAAAGCAAATGATCGAGTGAGACACGGGAACTTTAATAAACGTTCAAAACAATGTATTATCATTAGGCGAAACGATTTATATTTGGGACAAATGGATAAACCTTGTTCAGATATAAGCTGATTTAAAACCTATCTTTTACCACCCTTTAAAAATAATGAAAATTTTCCTTTGTCTATAATGCGTGGCGCTGCGGTTTCGCTGAAAGGAACTAAATTGCTTTTCATGATTTCGAGCAGTTTCTCTATATAAATATAATGGAAATATTCAGGGAGCAATTAAAAATACAGAACGATTTTCACAATTCCTATTATATATCTTAAACAAAGAAAGATATCAATACAAAATTGTTGCTTTATTTACTTTATGGTATGCATTATATTTACTGTAAATGTTGAAGTACAGAATCAATTTTGAAGGAATTAGTCTTCAAATAACACTTCACAATGAACTCCTTTTATTGTACAGTGTGTTGCAGATAACTACAGGGCAGTCTAACGGGCAGCCTACCCGCTCGATTGCAGGGGCTGGCTCGACATCAAATGTTAATTGGGTAATTTTATTTTGTTAAATTTGTTTGTTTGGCAAAGGGCATGACCAATTGAGCCAAGGAGGGGTGCGCGCTGTACTATTAAAGGGTAGGGGGTATAGAAAAAATAAACACACTTATGAATGTCCTCCACAGCTAGAGGGGACCAAGCTTATGCTTATGCACAGGAAGCTTATGCACACGAAGGGAACAAGAACGATAAAAACATGACAGTTTTGACGATTGTAGAAACTGCAGGCCACCTTCATCTCCCTCCATTCTGCCTATCGACCGAGCCGGCCCCTGCAATCGAGCGGGTAGGCTTCCCGTTATACTGCCCTGTAGTTATCTGCAACACCGTGTACACTAAACTCCATATTGAATTGTGTTACGCGATTCTGTCCTCACTAACCACACCATCTATCACAAATAATGAAGTTGCAGCGCGAATTTCAAAATGATATCTTTATTAACAAAAAAGAAAGGAAGAAACTACTATTCCACATAAATGATGTTACCTCTTCCGACCTCACGGCAACGTTTGTGGCCATTCTTTGTTGGTGCGTTACTTTAAAACATATTATCTGCATTATCTCCAGAGATGGCACTGTATCTTACATTAATTGTTTCTGAATCAATCTGTAATTGCTTGGTTCTGAATCATTCTGTAAATAAGCATTGTTTCAAACATAAAAACCTTACTTGAGACCTCATGGCAACGTTTGTGTACATGTTAATATAACAAAAATAATATAGATTTTTTTCAAATTTTGCATATTAGTGTTATTTCATATCTAAATAACTCGAAAATAATAAAAATAGCCATTATCATTAAAAACTCTTTGTAAAATAAAATAGTTTCTGAATCATTCTGTAAATAAAAACCTGACTTGAGACCTCATGGCAACGTTTGTGTACATTTATTAAAACTAAAATAATAAAGATTTTTTTCAAAATTTTGCATATTAGTGTGATTTCATACATAACTAACTTGAAAATAATAAAAATAATCATTATCATTAAAAACTCTTTGCTCGGGTCTGAAGAGTTATGCACAGGGTCATAATTTACAAAACCTCTTTTTTTTCAATTAATGGATGCTCCCAGTCGTTACGAATCCCGCTATTTATTTCTTATGGGGCTATGTTAAGCACAGGGTCTTCGAGACACGCCCTGCAAGCATTAACGAATTGAAGGAAAGAATTAGGCAGCAGATGGCAAATATTCCTCAGGCAATCCTAAACAATGCCTGCAGTGCGTTTGAGCACCAACTAGCGTATTGCCAAGAGGTGAACGGTGAACATTTTGAGCAAATGGTGTAACGTACATGTACCGTTTCCTTTGGGAATGTAAAAATAAAATAAACACCTTTGAGAAACTTTGCCACTATGTAAAACTGATTTTATGTAATTTATTTCAGTACATGGTTTATTTTAGTGGTTGACCGAACATTACTCCAGCTGTGCTAGGTTAGGCTTTCCCTACACAGAAGGAGCAGTTCGGGAACTTTTGAAACACACGGTATAGCAAAGGTTAATCAATCAGAAAAATATTTGATATTAACTAATAACAAGGCCGCTATATAAAACAAATTATATGACAATGAAGGAAGCTAAAGGCATCCAATCAGCTACGGGTATAGGACCATCGTCGTTATTCAGCAACCAATTAGAAGGCTTGTGCTTAGCTATTTTAATAGATTCTATGAAAGGTAGCAATTTCTCACCTTTAATAGAATGAATAATTCTGACCTTTCTGTAAAATATGATCTGCAAAGCAGATATATCCCGTTTTTCATTTTAATATAGGAGATATGCTCCTTCATTCTAGTTTTTATCTCTCTTTTTGAATATCCCAGATAAAACTTATTGCAGGAGGAATGCTCAAACTTATAAACTCCCGGGCAGGATTCTCTGAAAGTCATGTTTTTTACCATGTTAAGCATTTTTCTAAGACTATTTGAACTTTTGAAGGCCACTTTATAGTTGAATCTTTTGCAAATCCTTTTAAGAGATCTGTTTTTTTATATTTTGCATTATAAGAAAGGAAATAGGTTTACAGAAATTCTCTATAACGTTCTTCAGGGAAGTGACTTCTTCTAACGCTACTTGTCTCTTTAAACAAATTTAAATAACAATTTAATGGTTTCTTATGTTGAAATTATTTTATAAGTTATAAAGAGCAAATAACAAACCAAGGGAAGCAAAGCAGTCGCATATACAACATTTAAAAACTGCTTATATAAAATCTTGCGAATAGTCTTGAAATTACCTAAACAAGCAACGGTAAAATATCGACTTCTCTTTAACAACTTTATTTATTGTGCTAAATTAATGGATATAATTCGCGCAATTAAAGACACAAACCACACAGTTTATTTTATCAAAGTGTGACTTCAAGATTCAGTTGTAAATCTTACATGAATGAAGACTCTAAATTTTCCAGCAAGACTCTCTAAATTTCCCTACAATGTGTTACTGCAATGGAACAGTTTACCATATAACATTCGACAAACGATCATCCAAATGATGAAGATACCTCGTTATAAATACTAGTATCGCCTGTGTCCGAAATTCGACCAATTGTGTAAACGATGAATTGTAGCTACTAATACATCTCTCAGTGCAATTGAATCGACGAACCTAACGCGAATTGAATTGAATTCTCACTGATGAACATATGACGCCATCTATAGATATCTATTAGCATCCTATCGGTATATGTTTTTAATTAATATCTCGGATAATTCTTGTCCCAGAGACTTTTTTTTTCTGCGCTTCTATGGCACAGTACCTTTCGAATGAAATAAGTTTCTTCCCCTCATTTTATAATAAATACCCCAAAATTCTCCTCAAATTCGACGTTCAGATATTATTATATAGATTAATAAAATATGCAACAGGCCCCGGGATGAATTTATGATTTCTTTCCTGATATTTATTTCTAAACACACAATAAAATAGGGTCCCAGCAAAATTTTTGTCTGAGTGAAGCGAGGGAATCTGCCACCATTTTAAACAAAGATGATAATATCTTGGTTATGACTCATTTGTCTCAATTTTGACGTCAATAACTAAGATATTTCCCCCCGATTTTCTTAGTAATTTAAAGATCTTTTGTAACGGACACCCACAGATATCCTGATATTAAGAACGCATAGTATTATCTAGCAATAACGACAAACATTATAACAATATTTAATAAACATCAAGAATGGACACTGACAGACACTCAAGAATGAGTATTTGAATTGTAAAAAAAATTGTAAAGGCGTGGCGATGATTCCTGTATCGAAACGCGTACTCGTAAAGTAAATATGTTGCTCCAAATTAAATTTCTTTTATTAGGAAGGAATTAATTCTTTAATGAATTCAGTAAACCGAAGTTTATTTAATTGGGTCGCCTTAAATAAGATTCGTGAAGCTAAGATTAAATAAGCGAGGAAAATGCATGAAAGCTTAATTGAGTGTTACTGGTTAAGCAATACATAATTTCGTAAAATCGGATTATCTTTTGGGCGCAAATGATTCTAAAGGAAATTGATAATTAATTGATAAATTGAAATGCAAATTTCAAGAGGCGATGTTTAATCAATTAACAAGAATAACATACCACATTCGGAAAGTTTACTGGAGAAGCATAAATTATTTTATAATTATAAAACTAAAACAATATTAAAATTTCAACCAATTAACTTACTATGATCCTTATAGTGAATAACAACTTTGCAATGGGTCAACCGTTGATTTGCGGCAATCCTCTGAAACCTAATTTGTTTCTGGCAAATCAGTTTGTGATGCTGGGTTCGTTGTAAAATCGAATACTTGATTCATAAAATTATGAATTTAAAATTTGATTTTAAAATTAAGACAGCCACTTTTAAATTATTTCTTATATAAATATTTTCTTTACAAATTCGGCAAATCAAATTTCTTGGTCATAAAAACAACAGCTCTTCCTCCATTTAAAATAAAAATTTGATTGCGATTATGCGTATCTGTTAACGAATCCAGGAATTCCTTGAATGCAGTTTCACAGAAACATAAATTCACGAAAAGAATTTTGATATGATTAATCTCAAGCTTCTTAATGTTTAAACATTCTAAACGACAATTACAGCAAAGCATAATAAATACTAGTATGTTCCTTATAATATGGTGGAAATAAACTTAATATTATTGTCCGTATACTGTAAAAACTGAGAAAAAGGCAGTTAAACTCTAATTCCCTCTGATATATATGAGATGCTGGTATTAGGTTTGGTTTGTTTGGTATTAACGTCCTTTTCAACTGCCATGGTCATTTCAGAACGGCGTTATAGGGGCCGCAAATTTTGCCTCGCAAGGGTTCTTTAACGTGCAGCCGGCAAACGACTACACGGGACCAACGGCTTTACTTCCCTTCCGAAGGAAGTGCGTGATGTCAGAAATTTCCCCCTGAAAAAATCCTCGTCGTCCTCGGCCGGGGTCGAACCCGCGTCTTCAGGCATCAGAGGCGATCACGCAATCCCTGAGCAACCGGCTAGTATTAGCATGATATTTTATTTTTAAAATGTTAGTGAATATGTTTATCTATGTTATTGTGTGAAGAAAACAATTTAACAAAGCTTTATTTACAAAAAAATTAAAAATAATTTTTAAGAGAAAATGACCAAGTCCACACCTCTCTATTAAGTACAAGATAAACTGACTAAGGACATATTAATTATTTTATTAAATAAAAATCTCAATTACAATAACCAAAACATTTTATTTCCAATTGACCTTTATCCCCTGTATTGTGATTGGTTGCCACTAAACGTCACTGATTTTTTACAAAATGCAAATGGCGGACACTGGACGTGTTAACGGCATTTGTTGACTGTATCTTAAGTGAAAGTTTTAATTGTTGTTGTTCAAATTTTTTATTGCTATGGTTAAATATTGTTGTATTCCCAATTGTCAGAGCAGGAGAAAGAAATAAACATCATTAGAAAATAATTTTACAGGTAATTTGGAAATGACTATGAAATTAAAATTATGAAAGGTTATCAGTAAACATTTAAATCATTATATTTTGCAAATTTCAGGTTAATAATGTATGTTAAATTAATAAAGATAATAATAAAAATCTTTAAAGTAGTAAAAACCTATGAAAAATGGAAAAAAAAAAAGTGAATTTTACTCAAATCACAAATGCTTACAACACGACCAAAGGACGCCATTTTTTATGTGGTCACACGGGTAGTCATGCTAAGCAAGTGTGTGAGAACGAGAGTTTATTATAAAGGTCAATTGAAAAACATAAATCAACATAGGTGACTTTATTCTTCTTCATAGTTTTAATGTTCAGTTTTCATCTTCAATGAAATTCTTCAGTCTTCTTCAGAACCCGAATTAGAGTTTGGTTCCGGAGGCATATTTTTTTTTCCTAATAGAGAAGAGCCAAGGGCCTCTCCTGCTCGTTTGCGATTGGTCAACGTTAGGCTGACGTCACGAGCAAAGAGAGTGAAACAGGAAGGAGATGGAAGGAATGCAAAAAATGGCTAAAACAAATGTTTCTTAGGTAGCAATGCTAAAAAGATAGCCGACAACAATCTTTTCTTGTTGCAGGCTATGAGTAAAACAAAGCACTGTACTTACGTTACCTTTGCTACCATGCTATTTACGTTTATACGATTATCACAATGCCTCGATGCTGCAGTGTACAGTCATAGCCCCCTAGATTTACTATCTAGGGGATTATGGTACAGTTTACGATGGCGAAAGCGAACATTTAACGTTTTCTCTATGGAAGCATGACGATCAACGCCTAAGTAGATACGCGCCTCTTCCATCTGATTTTTCGATACTAACACATTCCGTCTTTTGCATTATACAACTTATGCATTGATAAAATAATATATAAAGGGGCATTAAAAGAATATCGACATTTTTATCCATATGTTACATTATACTAAAATAAAAAGATAAATTATACTAAAATAAAAAGATAAATTTCCTGTTATATGTTATTTCAAGTATATTTATTCAATATTTTCTTAGTCCTTCTCTCGTTAGCAACTTGAGACAGATGAATTTCTTGATACTCCTCTCGTTAGCAAGCCTATGAAATACAGCTGCTGAAAGAATTCTCCCCGTTCTTATCGTGTACTATTGCCTGGACCCCGGACTTCCGATTATCTTTTTGGTTACGCGTCTTCAACGTTCGGCCCATTGGCGTGAGCGATCCAGTTTCTAATACATATCCATGCCCTTGGCTCTTCTCTATTAGGGAAAAAAAATATGCGTTCCGTTCCGGAGCATAATGCTTTTACGGCCACCATTTCGAATTATTCTGAGAATTAGAGTTATTCTGAGGACTAACTAACGGCAAAAACGGTATTCACCAGCATCAAATCCTAGGATTAAGCTCCACTTCGATCCCGAGAGCTTGATTCCAGGCAACGGTATGAAATGAGTAGATCGCTTATTTGGCCGCCATCTTTGGGGCAATTTGAAGGCGGCGAAAAGTAGAACTAATCTCTATTGTTAGTGTAGGCGCCATTACTGTGGTTGGCAGAACAACATCGCCGGCCAAAGCGCCATTACTATATATCCGCTTTGTCGCCAGCTGAGAAAGCATCACCGTCGTGCTTGTAGTCTGAAATTTCTTAAGCGACCTCTCCCAAATTTAGATGCTTTTTAATAAATGCGGTATATAATTTTATAAACACCTCTAAACAATCATTCTGGTATCACTGAAACGACGGTAACATGATTGAATATCGACATCTTTTATGTATCAACAACCACGATATAAAAGATGACCAGGAATTTTACATGAGAAAAACATTCTAAAACGCAGAAAGATAAAAACACACCTGTGAAAGGTCAGTGGTGAACCTTTAATACATCTATTACTACAATTTAAAGCTGGACAAGAAATCGGCATTGAGTTTTACTGTGTTTGTCTACGCAAACTTCAAACGTAAACATATGATGAAGGCCATTTTTTGCCAACCAAAGCAATGGCCGACAGGCTTTCAAATGGGGACGCGTTGGTGGCGCTGAAAGCAGCTCATGAGCGATCTACTCATTTCATATCGTTGATTCCAGGTGAAGTTCGAATTAATCCTCGAATTTGGGTTTATGTGCAGCATTGCGCATTCGCGAACGGCGCCTTTCCTCTCTGCAAAGCCGCCATGTTTATTCGCTCGCTTCGTTTCCAAATCGTAGCTTCTCGATCGTATTTCTCGTTCTCAATCCAGCATTTTCTGACGACCAACAACGATGGATTTCGCTTCCCAGAACATCTACGAAGACCTTGAAAGCCTCTACACGTTGCAGGCGATCGAGTTGATGGAACATAGACCACGTTCGGTTAATTTTGAGAGAGTGTGTGACACAATAGCTTCGATGGCGATGGCTACCGGAAGTCAGAAAACAGTGATCAGCTCACTCACTTGCGCTTAGAGCCTGAGTTGCATGAACCAATGAGCGTGAAGAAAGATTTTGACGTCACTCATTTTGTCTTCAAGGCCGGCTATAAATCATTTGACTCGTTTTGTCTTCCGCTGCAAAGTGACTGAAATGGTTTGGCAGAATGATGCTGATACAATAAGATATTTTTGAGACTTTTTTCGGAGTTTTTGGGGCGAAATTTAAAATTGAAAAAAAATTTTTGAAACAGTTAATCTT
>JAHWFO010087465.1:3035238-3095866 GCA_023313115.1 Rhysida immarginata | reverse complement strand
TGGCACTGCTCTAACCAACTGAGCTACCGCGGATATGAACAGCTTTGCTGTTACAAGATATCCAAATAAACTTCATTGAAGCCACAACGCAGCAACTCAATCAGCAGAGCAGGCCCCGACTCGAAGGTCGGGAATAGTCCTTATCCTTTAACCATCAAATAAATTGATGATAATAACTCAAAGCTGTTCATATCCGCGGTAGCTCAGTTGGTTAGAGCAGTGCCAGCGATAGGCATGGTCCCCGGTTCGAATCCCGGTCGCGGAATTTTTCCTTGCCTTTTCAATTTGTCTACAGTTAATCTTAAGAAAAAGTTTTTAAGTAGTTTCTAAAATAGCTGTAACTCTGAAAAAATTCCTATTTGTAGATGTTTAAGAATTTTTACGTAAACTTGTGACTGGTGGGGTGGAACATATTGAACAAAATTAAAAATCAATTTTTAACTTCTAAACGGCACGCTCTTATGACTATAGCTGATATAATGATGTTGAAACTAGCATATTATAAACGTTTTTAATGTTTGCTTATAAATTTAAAATTAAAATTTTAAAATTTAAAATGTCATTCAAAATAATCAGCTAAATGAAAAACTAAATACTGTAATTAAAAATTCTGTGTTTTTCTGTTTAAAAATAAGGATTTTTTTTTATTGAAATTCGACGATTTTTAAGTAAGTTGAATTTTCCGTTATTTTTAAGCAAGTTTAACAATTTTTAATTACTTAATTTTTTTATATTTTAACTTGTCAGGTTTAATAGTTTTTGCATGACTATTTGTTCCGTAAATTCATATTATCCATAAAATTGACTAAATTGTCAATTACAATTAATATAAGCAAACTCATTGAATAGAGCAGCGGTGCCCAACCTACGGCCCGCGGGCCAAATCCGGCCCGTGAAGCTTACTCATGTGGCCCGCCTTTATATTCTGAAAAACAGATACAGATTTCTCCTTAATAAAAGGCAACAATTCGGTAACTATAAAAATTTTAAATATTTGTTTTGCCTGTGTTCTGGCCCACGAAATTTATTTCAGTGTGAGTGCGGCCCTCTGATAAAAAAAGGTTGGGCACCGCTGGGATAGAGCATTTATAAACGAGTCATTTTCTTATTTAGTAATATTTTTAAACGCCGAATTTTTTTTAACGTATGAAAACGCAACTTTAAAATTTTCGCACAGAAATAGGTTAAAAATGAACGTAATTTTCCATTTATTTTCATTTTATATTAAATTTACTTCAGAGTAATTTAATTTTGTTAACAATTTTTTAAAGATGGTTCCATTTGAATTTAATTCCCAAAAACCGAGATTTTTAAGCAATTTCGACTGCTATTTTAAATATGGCATTTTGAATTCTGAAATCTTGATTTTTAAATTTATAGGCAAAGATTAAAAACGTTTATAATATGTTTCAACATCATTATATCATCTATAGTCATAAAATACGTGCCGTTTAGAAGGTAAAAACTGATTTTTCATTTTTTTCAACATGTAATACCACTCGCAAGTTTATATAAAAATTCTCAAATATACTTCTCTACAGATAGGAATTAATTCAGGGTTACAGTTATTTTAGAAACAACTGTAAAAATTTCTTAAGATTAAGTTTATAAAAAAGTATATTAATTTTATAAAAAATTTACATTTCGCCCCAAAATGTCCGAAAAAAATCTCGCATCAATAAAAAAAGAACAATCCGTTATTTTCCTCCCTGTTAATATTGTATGTACTTAATTAAAAAAGCTTGTATCATGTTGTTGAAGTGTATGGGCCTGAAAACGTCTGCAATTCTACTCAAAATTGATAGGTGAAATCGAGGCAAGATTCTACTACATAAAATGGAGTGAAATGGAAACTGAAAGTTAAATACCTTTTATATATAAGGAAAAAAGTATGTACAAGGTATAGTTTATATTGCGATTGAAAGATTTAAACTCTTCAAAAATTTAAAATGTGATTAACCAGATTTTTTTTTCATTATTTTGGGACAGTGGGAAGGAGAGGCGGGCAAAATTAATTGTAATCTTTGGGACAGGGGACTAATCTCATTTATTTTATTTTTTTTTTTTTTTTTAGAGAATCATTGTGCAAAAGCTTTCAAATCATACATGTTGGTTAGAAAGTTTTTGTCTACTGTGATTTAATCGTACGAAGTAATTGATTTTCCTGGTGATACTGTTCTATAGCTCACTCACTGATGTCTCTCATTACATTTCAGAGTAGAAGCACTATCTAACATTGGAACAAGGTGTGTTTATCGTGACAAAACTGAATGCGGATTTTTTGTACCGTATTGTAATTTTGTTCCATGGTTTTTACAGGTTGGTGAAACGTTTTGAAACGATCGGATCAGTACATGATTCCAGGAAGGGCCACTCAGTGAATTTTTAGAGAGATTCGTGCATTCGAAAATGATGTTCTTCAGAGTGTCATCACGGAATTCATCTGATTGCAACAGATGGAAATCACTTTAAAAACCTTCTGCATTAAATTTCAAGATGTCTCTTAAATAATAAATATGATGAGAATCTATAACCTCATGTTATGTCGTGTAGACAAAAACTGTCTTAACACCTTTTTTGCGCCACCGGGTATATAAAAAGCAGTCTATTCGGCGGCAGAGCGAGACATCGAACATTTTGTGACGTCAAGGTCTTTTCTTCACGCTCATTGATTCATGCAACTCAGGCTCTAAGCGCAAGTATCAGCTCAGCTGGTCGAGAGTAGCGAACTCACGTGACAGCGAGAACCAATCACAGATGTTGTTACAAACAACCTTCGAATTTCATAATTCTGTGTTCAGGATCGATGGTGAATACCGTTTCGGATTAAACTTCAGATTAACTCTAGTCTCCGTATAATCCAATTCGCACTTTAATTCGAGATGGTGAATACGGCCGTTAGCAAAGTTGGATGGAAGCTGTGTGTACTATTCTTGATACTCTTCAGGTTAAATCCTTTTTTTTTTTTTTAGCAACACTCTCTCGTATCTTACTCTCGTAAAGTGATTTTATTTCAGGAAAACAATGTTGTGGTCGACCTCTTCTTCTAACATTTATAACCTTGAATCAGAGTGAAAGTCGTAAGAGTACATGATTGGAAACGGCGCTGCATTTTCATACCGGAATCGTTTACCTATAAGCCAGTTGACCTTTTCTCCAGTCACATTTTTTCACGATTTTTAATCATTACTTTAGCCATTGCTGTAAACTTTATGAAATCGCTGTATTCTAGCTGTTAATGTTATACGACTGTTTTTTTTTTCAGGCTATAGACCTCTTTCAGCGGAAGTTGTGCACGCGAGGTCACGTGACTTGGCCGCCATTACGAGATGTTGATTTGAGCGATTTGAGCAGTCAGTTTGCCTCTGCTTGAGCACGAAGCGTCTGGATTAAGCTTTTGTTTTGGATCAAAAATGACTGATTTAATCGCCAGTAAGATAAAAACTCGTTTAAAATACAAAAATGTTAAATGTTTGCTCATTTAAACAGTTAGATTAATATTTACATAAATTTCAAGATGCAGAAATATATATTTCAGTAAACTTACAGCTTTCGTATAACTTTATTGCACAAAATATATGTAGACTATAGATTATATATTTCTTTTAATACGAGGATTGAGACATAAGTCATGGCAACTATTTTTATGAGAATTCGAGAGTGGACGGAAAATGTGAAATATACCGATTCGTTATGTCTTCACTCTCCGCACATCGCGTGATCACTGATCATGCGACCAAGGTAAATGAAATTTTTATTAATTTAACCATCATTTCTTAGCCATTTACTGTGACTAGATAAAAAAGGGGGTATACATCAGTTCATTGGAGGGGGTCTCCCCCCCCCCCCCCCCCCCTAGTTATTATATAATTAAAGACGGTTACCTTGGTGGCATGATCAGTCATCGTGTGATGTGCGGATAGTGAAGATTAACCATTAAAGATAGTGAAGATTAAAACTTAACGAAATGTTAACGCACTAGCAGCATATACTTTCTGACTAGTACACTGAAAGCTGACATCTTAAGCCCAAGTCTTGTTCAACTCTGGTTACATACATTTTGCACTGCGATTGAGTAAGAATTTATTTGTAGAATACACGGCTTCCTTGAGACGTATACATGTTTTTTTTCTGCATCATTTTTGGGAAACAAAAATAAAGAAAAAGGCACCAAGGTCAGTCTTCATATTGTAAAGGGAGCGTGAGCAACACAAACTTCTTTCTTCCGTTGTCGCAATCGAAAATAGCTATTTGAGCAACCTACCATGGCACAGTATGAACCCTGCTTGTTTAGCTTTTCCATCTGAGCACTAAATACTAGAAATAGAAAAGAACTTGCCTGCGAGTGCCGAAATCGTTCTTGTCCAATACACTCTAGCCAGAAACTCTAAAGTCAACATCTCATAATGGCGGACGGAAGTAGCGCTGCTCTGCCATTTAGCGGCGAAATGTGCGTCTGAAAAAGGTCTATTAGAGCGAGCAAAGTAAAACAGGCAGGAAACAGGTTTATCAAAACTTGCATGAAATATATGTATACGTGTTTTTTGGCCGACTCGATGGCACTATGTATCGAGTCTACTTCCATGCGTGAATGACCCTGTTCCATAAATTTTGCGTTCCCACACACTCTAAATTTTCCATCGTTCTTACAGCGTATAAGACCATACAAGAGACAAATTGATTGCGGTTCAAACATTGATGACCAAACATGATCAAGTCCACATGGTCAGTTTTACTAGTACTAATAATGAATGCTAAAGGACACAGACAAACCGACCAAATTTTTTCAAGTACTTGGAGGCTATCTTCTAGACTAGATCATTTTTCCCTGTACATATATGATAATTTTGGTCGTTTACCTAAAATTCGGACTTTGGTCAGTTTTTCCAGTATACCGACATTATACCCAGTAAGACTGAAAAGCGGAATAATGGGAGTCGAAGTAAAAGACGTTGAATATTTTTGTAATGTTTTTTTCTATTGATATTCAGGATCTTAATGCTACAATAGGCATATGTTGCTTATTCATCATCAGACTTTCTTTTGAAGTATTCAGACCTTACACTTATCTAATTAATATTTATTAATAAGTAGCTCAGATCTTGATGTATAAGCATGACAACGATCCCTTTAATGCTTCTCCGTCTTGGAATAAGTTGCAATGTAACTGTTAAGTTTGAAAGACTTGGAGTTTACTGATTACGAGTAAGACTTTGTTTACAGTGGGAAGTTCTCTCACCAGAGCACGCATCGAGTTTTTCTCTCTGCTCATCTCTGCAACTGTCATTAACTCCAAGGTGGATGACCGAATTAGATACGTTACCCTTATTTGGAGACTTAATAACTATAGCTTTAATAGTCTCTTGATTGTGTGCTGATTGAATAATGATATATTCGTTAGAAAGAAATTTTTTTGTGAATGGATGAGCAGGCTGAGGCATATGAAGCATCTTTCATGAAAATGATTGAAAATTATTGTTATTAGAAACGACGAACGGAAAGAGGGAGAGATAAAGAAAAAATAAAATCACAACACTGTTGTTTTAAACAGATCATCATCACGAAGGCAAGAAACAAAACATCTAAGTGAATGTATAGAACGAGATTTTAAAACGAATAGATTACTCTTGTTTACAAGGAGATAAAGACAAATCATTCAAATTTGTGCGCACATTAAAAAATGAAATGTAAATTACACACAGGGCAAGTCAAATAAATATCTATTGCGGATAAAGTTACGATAGAGGAATAGATATATATTAAATCGATAATTTTTTTCTCTTATCTGAATCGGCCGCTCAAATACCAATGATCTGACACTTCCCAAGTGGACACAAAAGTCACGTGACCTCAACTTTTTTTCTTTTCTTTGGAGTTATATGAAAAACATTGTCTATGTACTATTCCCGCCGAAAGAGCTACGAAACCACATCACAAATGTCTTTGAAGCCGCAGATGCCGATGTGTAACGATTATCGTTTGGACTTTGCCGCGTTACATAGGACTCGCATATTCAGAAAATCGTTATAAATGGAAATAATACTTTGTGAGTTTTTCTTTCGATCGGCGCGTTGTACAGTCATCTATCACAAGCATTTTAGATATTTAAAAGTGTAAACATTCTTTTGACTCACCCTGTAGATATGTGAAGAAAATATTACAGTGACTTGAAACCGGGCACTCTTAAAAATGTCTTGGTTCATGACTTACATAGTCTTTGAGTGAGAAAAAAAATAAAAAAACGTCCACACAGTTTACAAACATTATTTGTCGTAACGACTGAAAAGGCCATTGTCCAAGCAGCTCAACATGTTAATTGTCGTACCGTGCCATAGAATTCGAATTGAAACTGCTCAAATCAATAATGAGTGATATTATCCGAAAATGAAACGCTTGAGAGCAGGAACATGATGTCGTGGCTGTAATAGAGCAGTCTCACCCACAGAGAACAAGTGCGATCGTTCAATGGCGGTATATCATAGTAGCGCAATTACTGGACGAACTTCCAGAGAACAGCGCGGTTCACTGTTAGTTACATGATGGTTCGTCGCGAGCTCCATGCTCTACGTTACAAAGATCATCAAAAAACGGCGTCTTGCTTATGCAAGGACAGGGTTTGATGGCTGAACTTGAACAGCAGAACGACACTTACCAGAGTGTGTATAAGTTTGATAGTGGTAGAGTGATGGCCTGATCTTGTCTCCCTAGGCTGTTATTGGTCTATAGTTTGTGGTTGACGGAACTATGAACACCAAACCCCCGAACTGCTCCCGCCTTGTTTGAGCACACGTAGTAAATTGGCCAGCTCGAAAGCCCCGACCTCAACCCAATAGAACATATTTGCTATACATGATAATGTCGAGTGTGGACATCTGAGAGGTTTCTAGAAACACATCATCACCTCATAAAAAGTCGAAGCTTTGAGAATCCGATTGTCACGGGAGTCCGATTTCAAATGATCATTCAGTATATACAGGATATTCAGATAAAATTTTATTTTACAATGGACTTTTCTACAAAATATTCCTATAACTATTCAAACGCCTTTGCTTGATCACCTGATGAGATATAAATATTATATTTATATGGCGGTTTAGCTTGTTTTTATATCTCCAATGCTAACTCGTTAATTAATTTTCAGATCATTGTAACCATTTCTTGTTATCACATTAAAATTTGAAGACAACAAATGCAGCTGTGATTAATAAAGTTTATTTGTAAGATAAGTTATTTGTGTATTGACAATGTTTTATTCATTTAATATACTTTGCATTCTTAACAACGTTGTTAAACAAGTTTGCAATCTTCCTTATTTTGGCTAACCAATAAGTTTTTTTTTTAATATAGTGCTAGTTATTATTTATTAGGCTAGCATCTTTCAATATCTTATTGAGCTCATAAAAATATTTGTCTACCATGAGACCCTAAATTGTTTTGTAAATTAACTTTATACCAGGAGTCTCGTTTCATCTTATTGAGTCCTGTTGGTGCGCAGCGTTTCACTGCAGCACTCGATTCGCTGGTTCATTTCCAATCGCGTTAATCTAAAAACCAAAGTGCATGTTGACGCAGAAAGCAAAGAAAAATAGTGAAAAGGGAAAGACGAAAGAAGACGATGGGAATGAAGCGAAAACAAGACCAAGAAGGTTCAGATCTTTAGGGTTTTCTTTTTTATTTCTTCTATCAGGTGGAGAGACTCAGCCCGGATGAATTCTTTCTTTCTATCCCAGTTTGAGTGTCGTAGGCTGATTTCCATCCCTGAAATTGATTGTGATCGTTTATCATTCATGGAAGGCTTCAAAGAAGAGCAGGTAATTTCATTTCCATGGCGGAAGAAGACAGAAACGAGACCTTCTTCTAAATCGGCTGGAATTAATCGAAAATTATCATAATTTATAAAATTGTCGTGTTGGAAATTTACAATATAAAACAGAAAAGAAGTGATATTGAAAATCGTACCATAATTCTGATGAATATTATACAATATCGAATGCGTTGTTTCGTATTTTATTATTAGGCAACAATAAAAGTTTCCGTAAATAAGATAATTGTTGAAATAGTATCAGAAGTAAATTTTTGTCAGGAATTTTGTCAGTTACTTCTTTTTATTATAAAATGATTTCCATAACTTAAAGGAGCTTTCATTTTCTTGACATTTAGAAAAGAGCATCATGCCATAATTAGAGGAGAATAAAATTTCGAAACAACAAAGATTTTTAAGACTTCAGATTGTTATTTTCTAATGCTCCATATCTCTCTTTTTATGGAAAGAGATCTTTATTTCCTCGAACTATTTCAGTTTTCGGTGACAGAAGGAATTTTTCTCACGTAATCTCCGTGAAACGTTTCGGGGCAACGGAAACAAAGTGGCAACAATGGATTGCTCTCTTCTTTGGCACGATTACTCCAATCAAAAAAAGAAAAAAAAAATAGTAAAAAAAATAAACCCACACATCATGCTGGAAAAGGTAAATAAATTTTTCGAAAATATTTGATAAACATTAAAATAAAAGTTTTCAAACCAAATTTAATATCACGAATCTTATTTTAAAAAAAAGAAAAACTTTAAGGCATGAACTGGGAAATCGAGTAAATCTTGTGCAAAGATCCATTAAAAATAGCATTTATAAAATGGTTAAATTCTTTTAAATGATATTTTTAAAATTAGGCCATAAAATATATTTGGTAAGATCCTGTTGTTAAATTTTTTTCAGCATCTTAGAATATACGTTGAAATTGTTTAATTATTTATTAGTTCTTCAGCAGCAAGCTCTTTCAATGATGTAACATACATTAAGTTCAAAAGAATCTCTTTATATTTGAGCTCATATTATTCGTAGAGTTACGACACCTTTAGCGATGGAATTATTTAAAAAGGATGCATTTTCAGTTATAGCTAGGAAAATCTTTAGTCGATAATTAAGTTGAAAATTTTAATGAACTTTATTTGTAAAGTCGAAGTTTTCTCCCTTTATTCAAACTAATAAGAAAGAATCCTATTTATCAAAAACAGAATTATTTATCAACTTCTCTTTTTCGTTACTCTAGAGATAAACTGATAAAAGGAAGAAAGGGCGTAATTGAAAAAGTGACTAGGATCTCGTATTCAGCTCGTGTGAGTGAGTTATCTTATCTTTCCACGGATGTCATCGTTAATATTACAAAAAAAAAAATCCAACAAAACTATTTTCGTGTAAGGGGATTACAAGAATATCATTTAGGCTTAAAATCAATAAGAGTAAAAAATTAAAATTTAAGAATAACTAAGTTAAACCCAAATGCCTTTGAAGTACACTTCTCTCAACTAAATCAAATTTGGAAATCCTTTTGCAATCGACCTAACTCAAATGATATGATATTCTACAATTTAATTTTTACATTTTCCACTGCAATAGTCTTTAGAAATTTATTTCATTCCAGTGGGAATAACCCGCTTCACATCAATATTCTTTACGTAATACAATATATGTATTATTTTTGAAAATTATCTTTAAATTATGGAGGAATCGTTAATGATCTGAAATCGTTCTAGATCAAACTGCAATTAAAAACTGGTACCTTCTTTGCCGTGATCATATTCGTAAAACAAATAATTACTGTGGATTCGTTTTAATAGGTATAAAATTGAAATATGTAAAATAATAATAGATATAATTCTAATAGGTGTAATAGGCGGAATTGAAAAAATAAAATTGAAATAAAATTCTTTAAAATTCTTTCGATTAATTATTTCTATCTTCATTCTCGTCGACGTAATTTATTCAAGCGTAAATGTCGAAATTTTCCTACACGTTTAAATTCCCAGAATAAATTGTCTTTGGCAACACAGAAAGCTTTGAGTGGAAAAATTTCGATGGCAATTGGATGCCAGTAACAGATGAATGAATCAAATTATTCACGTTTGAAGCGAATTGAGGCAAAAATTAATTAGTTCGATTTACAATACAATTGTTATTGGTTCCTGCTAGATGTCTTTAAGATTCATTCAAGTAATTATTTCCTTGAGTAATTTTAATAATGATACAATTAATTTTCAATCGCAATTCATTCGGAAAATGATTAAGACGCGGAAATAAATTAGACAGAGATAAGTTAATTATAAAACAGTACTGTTAATTAATTCAAAATTTAATCTTTCAAAAATGTCGGTGACATGATATACAAAGCGTGAAAGAATCGAAACAGAATATTTGCATAAGCATTCAATTCAATGCATATTTTATACTATTAGAGATTACAAATTTCGGAATTTTTATCAATGCCGTTAGAAAGAACACGTGAGTTATTACAATAAGCAACTGCATCAAAAAGCATTTTTTTTTTTTTTTTCTCGAGAACTTCCAATAATAGGTAGCACATCTGGGTTTGGAGCCATCTACCAATCTATCAATCGAAATGGTCCTAAGTTTGGTAGTTTCGAAAAGTTCTTAATTCAAATTACCAGAGATTGGTTAAAGCTACGTCATTAACCTTCCTGTGCTATTCGGGTCTTTTTTGACCCAAATCTTTTTCAACTGCCTATAACTTTTGTCTATTTGTATAAATAGTCATCATCTTTTTTGAATTTTAATAAATTTTATTTTATTTGATTTTTATACTAATTAAAATTTATAAATATTTTTTGTATCATATAAGGATTTTTTTTTTTTTTTACACTTATGATGTTTGGGTCATTTTTGACCCATTGTTTATATTGTTCAAAAACATTTCAGTAAATGTGCTTTTCTTTGAAATTTTGATTTTTTTATACTAGATTCTATTCACATGATTCATAACTTTTACCCTTCCTGTGCTGTTCGGGTCTTTTTTGACCCAAATCGTTTTTCAACTGCCTATAACTTTTGTCTATTTGTATAATTTATTTATATATTATTAAAATTTAAATGATTTATGATATATTGTGATTGTTTTAATAATAAATAAGATAATCTGTAAAAAAAATCTTGCAAAAAAGTAATTATGGGTCATTTTTGACCCGAACACCAAAAGTGTAAGGTTAAAACAACAGAACAGGAAGGTTAAGGGTATGTTCAGAAAGACATTCCGAAGCTGCCGACCATAGTTAATTTAGAAATGATTACGTAAAGGAGTGCTGTCATTAACAGCATTGAAATTTATGATTCAAAAGTTTGAAGAATCCGCGCCACCTTAGTAACTGCAGAAATACTTCGCGAAATCCTTCGTCTCATGTTTTGATTAGTCCTCCTACCAAATTTACTGCCATTCCAGTTTGGCATATTGCTACAAAAGGATCCGAATTGTGCCAGTTTAATTATAAATACGGTGCATTTCAGCATTATTGTGTGGCTGGTGAATACATCACCCAGAAATGAGGCTAAAGAATACTGCCACCTGTTGAGACCTTCTGATACCACAAATAAAATATTTAAAATTAGGCCTAAATTGTATATTCTTATGCATAGGTGTAAAGGTTATAGAGGTAACGGCGTTCTTAATGTTAACGGATGGGTAGGCGTCTTTGTTGAGATGCTGGTTGATTCTACTGAATAATATAAATGGGGAAGCTTTTTTGAAAATGACATACTAATTTTATTGGAATATATGCTTCTAAATATGCGCAGGGACATATAAAATGACGAACGCTTAATGCAATTACAGGAGGAGAATGAGTGAAATGATTGGCCGAAAAGCGAAATGATTGGCCCTACGAAATGTGTGTGCATGTCCCATATCACAAGCAATAGACCCTTTCACGGTAAGGAGCACGACGTCACTGGCGCATGCGCTGTTCTGCTTCCGGAGGGCAAAGCGCAGAGAAAGATTGGATAACCAATGCATCACAAGCGCTAGCGTTACGTCTAACAACGACAAAAATACGTTTGTTTTTCAAGAGAAAGATTTAATAAAACTAAAGAAGGCAAGGAAGTACAAATAGACATTCATAAAAGTACAAAAATGATTCTAATTAAAAAAATATTGGAGTTAAAAAAAGAAAACGTGATTGCAACCAGGGAGTAGAAAGTAGATAATGCTACAGCAGATAATGCTGCTGTCATTCATCTCCAGATATCGGCCTTGGTAGCTCCTTGGTTGCGTGATCGCCTCTGATGCCAGAGGACGCGGGTTCGATCCCCACCGAGGAAGATGAGAATTTTTTTTTAGGGAGAAAATCCTGAGATCACGCACTTCCTTCGGATGGGAAGTAAAGCCGTTGGTCCCGCGTAGTAGTTTGCCGGCTGCACGTTAAAAGAACCTTTGCGAGGCAAAATACCTGAAATGACCACAGCAGTTGAAAAGGACATTAATACCAAACAAACCAAACCAAACCAATCATCTCCAGATAGGGGGCGGTCGTGGCCTAGATTTCTCAATGATCAGTTCGCTTTTCGGTGAAGTTAAGCAACCTTTGTCAGCCATTGGATGTATTCTGGGGCCAGGATCGAGATAGCACAGTTATGTGAGACCCGTGCACTGGACCAAAGCTGGATGCCCAGCAGCTGGAGGGGATTGCCAGTAGCTGGAGCCCTACCAATTAATTCTGTCTTTGTACCCCCTTGTGCTTCGGTAGGCACGTAAAGCCCTACCAATTATTTCTGTCTTTGTACCCCCTCGTGCTTCGGAAGGCACGTAAAGTCATCTTCTCCTGTCATCTCGTAGCTGCATTTCGGAGCTGCTCCTGTCATCTCGTAGCAGTCGTTATGTATCACTGTGATGGCGCAGAATTCCCTCGTAGGGAGTATCACCTGAAATAGAACTCTCGGGATGTTAATGTCAATGATGAAGTACTCAATGATCAGAAATTAAATAACCTGCCTAGGATTTATAGATATTTATAAATACTTCCGTAATGACAATGCATCCACATTCAAGGCATTTGATGAGCCGTTAAGCATACTGATGCAGGAGATGCATGATTACAAATTTTTCAAGGTGAGAAACTCAGCTAGATTAGTGCAATAACAGTAATTAATAATACATATACAGAATAAAAATATTTTACTGGTGTTTATTTGTGAGAAATCTAAAAAAAAGCTTAGTTTTCTGCTTTATTAGCTGCATTTCGCAGTTTTGTGCAGCAGTTTTTAATTTTCTTGCCCTCCGGAGGTTCCATTGCGCATGCGCGTATCTCATTATCATGTTAACGTGAAATCGTCTATATCATCTGCTTAACAATGATCGATCGAAATGGATATGTTTGGCAGTTTCTAGAAATTCTTAATTCAAATTGATCATAACAACGACTTTTTACTTTATATATAGTGTAAGGAAGTATTGTAATCACGAAAAATTTCGACCTCCAGATTTTCACTGATCTTCACGTTTTAGGGTCCCTAGATTTCGAAAAAGTGATTTCTGGAAAATGTCTGTGTGTCTGTCTGTGTGTGTGTGTCCACGATAGCGTCGAAACGGCTAAAGCTATCGAGACCAAACTTTAAACTTAAGATTATAATCTTCCTCGGGAGATCTGATTAGTTTTCCAGTGGAATCGGTGAACCGGAAGTTTCAGTTTACTCCAACGCCAAAATATAAATTTTGAAATATCTGGTTAAACACTGCGTTTATGAAAATTTTGTATGGACTAAAAAGTGTTTCAATTTCAATTATAAACAACTTTTGTTAAGAAAATTTTTCAAAATTCCAACCGGAAGTACCAGTTTTTACTCTTGTTAAAATCCAGTTTTTGGCTAATTCAGGCGAAATCAGACGGTATAGGAAAATTTGTGAAGTATACAAACGTGTTTAGAAGTTAATTTAAGAAAACTTCTTAAGAAAATTTTTCAAAATTCCAACCGGAAGTACCAGTTTTACTCTTATCAAAAACCAGTTTTTTGCTCATATAGGCGAAATAAGATGGTATAGGCAAATTTGGAATCTATACCAAAGTGTTTAGAAGCTAATTTGAAGTAACTTTTATTCACAAACTTTTTTAAAATTTCTATCGGAAGATGATTTTTTAGACAGTTGTTTAATTTTTTTCTGTATTTGGACCAGGTCATTTGTGTATAAGAAAGTCGGGTGGTGACCACACTTCATTTTTTAAAGTTATTATACGTAGTCTCTAATGAAGAAATCCTTTCTTAACAAAGATTTTAAAAAAATTTTCAAACATTTTGCAATTACTACTACTAGGATTAATAAAATATAAATCTATAAGACAGAATTTTCTAACTTTTAGATAGTGATAAAATAAATTACTTTAAAAAATCATTTCAAATGATTAGCAATAAAATCACTAATAATATATGATGTCCGCACAGGGGTTTTTTCAAGTCCGGAGCAAGGGATAATGGCTCCATTACCATGAACCGAAGACCATAAGTTCAATTAATGCAATGGAAGCATAAGGGCAGCCGCCTCCCCCACACACTTAAGAAATTCTGGACGGCGAGTTTCGAACCTATGGCCACTGTGTTTTGGGACACGAGAGGCATCATACTCATTGGCTGGCTGAAACCGCGGTGTTCCATTAACATCGAGCGATATCATTTCGCAGACTTCGAAGAACCAAACTGTTCAGTCTGGGTGCAATGCACTCCGAGAAAGTGCTTCGAGGAGGGCCTAGAGAGGCTTATGGCGGTAGTGTATATAGCCAAAAGGTGAACTTTTCTACCAGTATTAACTGATATTTTAGTGAAAAAAAAATAAAGTGTAATTCAATATGATGTCTCCCCTAGTATTTGTGATAAATGATTTTACTATCTTTATTTTGATTTTAAATTTGGTATTTAATTTAACTTTCCAGAATAACTGACAAGAATAACTATACGAAAAACCAAAAATATCTAATTCCAAATTTGTTTTTCCCTGTAAGTAGAGTGTATTCCTGTCATGGTTTTCCAAATAAATGAAGACGGTTAATAAGATTAGATTTCAACTAACAAATTGAATAACTCTAACTCAACAGCTCAAAAATTTTGAACTTGTACAAACAAAGTTAATTTGAATTTAATACGATATTCCACTTACAGAGTAAATCGTCTTAGTTTCAAGAGAGAATCGACCCGTAAAGTCGCAAAAAACGCACAGCATCGTCATTTTCAATGTAAGTTTTATTTAATTCAATGTGAATTTCAGTATGTTAGATAAAAATTTTCGAAAATTGTCTATAAATTGGGAGTGCGATGGAGAGAAAATTGAAGAAGGAAAATTATTCTTTTAAGAAAAATAGTTTTTGTTCATTTAATATAAACTTGCTTAATAATTATAGATATCCTATTACAATATTCTATGACGTATTAAGATATATGGTATATCGAATCAATTTAATAATGAAGAGTGAAATCGATTTTTAAATTTCGCCGAAGATTGAGTTTCAAAGGAAATAGCAATATCCGATGTTTTTCTAATATCGCTTGGAACTTAATATACTTGCGACATCTAGAAATAAGTCCCTTTACTTTTTCTTCTATAGTTCCCTTTTGCAATTTTGATAAATAAAACAATAAATGAAATAATTCAATTAATGCGTAAGTAAATTCCTGAAAATTCGCTAACAAATTGAGCAGTCGTTACGTTTTTCCTGATATAATAAAATTTTTTGTTAGATTCCACCAAGTGATATGGCGTCTGCATAATCAAGTATGGTAATGATTATTGCAATCAGTTCCGGAACTGTGTTTACTTGTTTACGCTTAAATTATTAACAAGAATTAATTATGATCGCATGATTAGGAATATAATAATTATACAAGCTCATCTTTCCAAATTCAAATTCTAATATTACTGTAATTACATAACAATTAATAATAATGATTAGAGTTATTAACGAGTTCGCGGTGTTATTCTATGATTACTTTAGACAAAAGAATCCAAATAAATTAATTACTACAGTAGAGAGCATCGGTTTACCAATCCAAATAAATACACGGTTTACGAATGATTTAAGGGGTTTCATGAATTTCTTTCAGATATTCTATTAGCAGTATGATGAAATCTGGTTTTTCCTAAAAGGTAGTCGATGAGACTTATCCAGCCTACAAGCATCACAGAAAAAACTGTCCATGTCAGTGATATTCATGCGAGTAACGAGACCTGCCCTTACCGTATCACAGTGTTGCTTTGTTTACATGTCCAAATCTCTCATGCTAAAATTTTTAAACTAATTAATAACACATTCGCTTGAAAAATTTTGTTCTTCACATTCTAGAGTGATAAATAACACCCTGTAGACTCCACTGAATTGTTTTACGTCTTGAGCAACAAGTTCTCCGTCTCTCAATATATTGACTTGAAAACACTTTAAAATTCTTTGATGTGCAGAGGCCGAGTGGAAACAAAAATTTTCTAAGCTTCAGTATATAAAGTACATCTTCAATGGTTGACACAGCCCACTTATCATTAACCCTCTAATGCACATATTAAAGAAACTGCAAAAATACAAAAACTTTGGTAAATGCTCTTTATTACTATACTTTTTTAAACAACTGACCACGTCATCGAAGTGGATATACATGTATATCAAATAACACTGTACATTTCATTCCAATATCGTTTTCACTTGCTTGGTAGGAGTTGAGCTAAGCGAAGTTGATCGGTTATAAAGTCTAGTAGTTTGAAGGAACAGCGTAGAAGTTAAAATGGACTTGGCCGTTCACTTGGAAATAGGGATGAGGTTTGTGACTGGTATGGGCGTATGACAGTACTTTTAACTGAAAAGATTAATCCCTGCTTTTTATTTCATCTTGCTTTGCAGATGAAATATTTAACGCACTTAATAAAAAAACAATACATTTTTAAGAATATCTCAAGAATGTTCGATGAGGGTTTATCCTACGCCAAACTTCAGATGTTAAAATTACTGATGAAAATAGGAACGAAAATCCCACAACCGGAATTCGAACCGGGAACCTTCGAAGAGCTGAAGGTTCCCGCTTCGAATCCAGGCTGTGGAATTTTCTTTCCTATTTTCATCAATAACTATTTCGTTTATGTGTTTATTTTTTTCTGTATTCGAACATTGATATTTTTACTTATTACTTTTTAAATTCACTAATATTTTGATACCGAAATTGCTCATGCCGCTATAGATTGTGCTTATATTTTATAAGATAACGAAAGCCATAACTATATACCCTATAGTAAACAGCATATAGTTTACTGCATAAACACTATATTTTATTAGATAGGGTATTATAAAATATGTAACATATGTAACATATATATTATTCTTTCACGTCATGGATGAGGATATAATTTTGTTTGCCGATATGTTATTTTTTAAGAATAAACCCTAAAGATCTTTTATTTCAAAAGATTGGTAGCTATTCCCTATGAAATATCATAATAGATTTATACTTTATATATTATTATTTTGTTGAATCTGCAGCCAAGTTAAAGTTAATTTTCTACTACTGATTATTTTATGAAACACGTCTAATGATTTAATTCGTGTATTCGCCATTTTGTTTTTGAGCGTGCTTTGCCAACTTATCGCTTATTTCCTCGTGTAGTTTTCACGTTATTATAGTGCATTTGTGCTAAAATATAATAATATACATTGGTTTATTAATAATAAAGAAAAACTTTCCTAATAAAGGCTCAAAATCATATTTCAATTAAAACAGTTTGACGTCACTCATTATGCCTCCCTATCCCTGTTGCTAAGAAACAATAAATGCCATCTTCCAACGTGATTCGAACTCGACTTCTTTCCTGAAACGTTAATCTCACTGGTTTAATGTATTGCAAGGAAGCCGAACAACATTTACCTAAGCGAAAACGCTTTTGGAAGAGACTGTGCCACAAATTTGAACTTTTTTTCTGTCCTTTAGATGAGACTATGTGATGCTGTATAAACAAAAGGTGCTTGATTCATACAACCTCTGACAATTAAGTTCGGTGAATGAGTTCATACAACAAAATGCAAAACAGATAGAGCCACATTTACTTTATTGTCCTTCGAAATAATCACCCTGGAAGGCAATACACTTTTGGGATCGGGTGTATAAGTCCTGGAAGCTCCTTAGGGATGGCTTTAAGTTCACGTGTCATATTTGCTTGGATGTCTGGAATGTCCGCAAATCTGTGTCCCTTTAAGGCCCGTTTCAGGCGTGGGAACAAGAAAAAGCCTGCCGGTGCCAAATCTGGTGAATAAGGTGGATGAGCTATGGATACGACCCCTTTGTTGGCCAGAAACTGTTGCACGATTACGGCAGTGTTCCTCTTTAATCCATTATCCACAGTTACGTGTGCACGCTACACCTTCAACTGAAGAAACGAGCATCTGCTAAACCATTGCACGCACAAACGTGACCTGTCTGAACTTGCTTAAACAATGCTGGGCTTGTATTCACATGCATTGTTACTCGCGTAAAGCTCGCACAGATTAGGGCGTGACGTCATTCACCGAACTTAATTGTCAGAGG
This sequence comes from Rhysida immarginata, assembly GCA_023313115.1. Lineage (NCBI taxonomy): Eukaryota > Metazoa > Arthropoda > Chilopoda > Scolopendromorpha > Scolopendridae > Rhysida > Rhysida immarginata. The sequence goes on along the minus strand of JAHWFO010087465.1, from coordinate 3,077,540 downwards.
TTGTATATCAAAACGAAAATGGTCCATCACGTACCAATTTTGTAGAAGACACACTTTTCAGAGAAATGTAACAGAGCCGTGATTATAGAAAACACAAACATTAAAATGATTTATTTGGCTATTGTCTCTTGTAGACATCTGTTGGTGTGTCCCTGAAAACAGACCAACAATATTCAGCTAGCATACTTCCATTCCATGGTTAAGCTCTGCCTGTGGTATTTTATGATGTGAACATGCCATAGATGTAGATATTTGAAAGTCAGGATCTTGATGGTTTGGGCCATCGGAGGTGTCCGAATCAACAGTATACGAGGTCTGTTCAAAAAATACGTAGACTGTTTGAATTGCGCGGGCCCTGTTGGTCCCAATCAAAATCGCTTGGTGTCGCCATCTTCTGACAGATCCGCCGATTACAAGGCAGTTTTTTGATTGCAAATATCAGTATTGGTTGATTAGCTACGCGGTTGTTTGTGAAGTGTGTTTTTTTTCGTTTGGCGGATTTTTAGAATGAGTGACTTGAACGAGCAAAGAGTTGCTGTGAAATTTTGTGTTAAACTCGGAAAAACTGCCACTGGACGAGTGGAAAAGGCCAGAAATGTGGACGAGAGGTGACTGGTTGTTTCATCACGACAACGCTCCAGCCCATTCAGCCCTCAGAACTCGAGAGTTTTTGGCCAAACACTCGATCACTGTTCTTCCTCACCCACCCTACTCACCTGACCTCGCTCCTTGTGACTTCTTCTTGTTTCCCAAAGTCAAAAGACCTTTGAAAGGAAGGAGATTTGAGACGATTCCCGACATAAAGGCAAATGCGACGAAGGCGCTGAAGGACATCACAAAAGAAGCGTTCCGGGACTGTTTCCAAAAGTGGAAACACCGTTGGGATAAGTGTGTGCGTCGGGGAGGAGAGTACTTTGAAGGGGACCCAGATGTGTAACTTCTGAATAAAGTATATTTTGTTTTTTGACGTCAGTCTACGTATTTTTTGAACAGACCTCGTATTTATCTGGAGCTGTAGGTATAGGAAGATCTTCAGAATGAGGAACTGGTCGCATAGCGCTTCTATATGTACTACAATATAGATAGTAAAAAGCTAAAATGTGGATTCACTCAGACTGCTTAATGTCCACTGTAAAATTTCCACATTCATTAATGATCTGGGGCTCCATGACTGTTCACGAAGTTGGGAGAATGACGATTGTACATGGTACAGTAAACTCAGAAGTTTACAAAGAAATTCTACAATTTTTTCCTTTTGCCGACAATTGAAGATAGATACGGAGATGAAAGATGCGTCTTTCAGGATGACAATGCTTCTTGCCACAGATCCGAAAGCTGTGGCTGCATGGTTGCATGATCATGGTATTCCAAGATTAAACTGACCTCCAAACAGTCCAGATTTAAACTTCTTTGAAAATTTGTGGGCAATATTGAAAAAGAAAGTTGCAAAGCAGCGAGTACGCTCCAAACAGGAACTTACTGCTGCAATTAAGAAAAGTAGGGGAGAAATCACTCTAGAAGATTGTCAACGACTTGCTGAACAAATGCCTGCTAGAATTAAGGCAGTCATCAAAGCCAAAAGTGGCCCTACTAAGGTTTGAATGAACTGGTCTAATACTTTTGACCAAGTTTTTTTACTGGTCTAAAACTTTTGATCAGCTACATCCTTTGAATATTTATTTACCGAAAATCAAATGTAGTTAGCAACCTACTAGTTACAGTAGATAAAGATAATATGATGTAGATATAAGTAGTATGTTTCATTTCCTTCTAAACAACAATGTACTTCTGAAATAAATTACTGTTTCTGATGTGTACTCTGAATTTGAAGGTGGTCTAATACTTTTGCATAGGGATTATATTATTTTATGTGTAAAATCATTCTCAAAGCAGACAACAAAGATATATCCACAAACGTTACTTTATGTGTAATTTTTCATATATCCATCAAAACCAAGGAAAAATCTATACTTAAAATCTATATATAACATACAGGGTATCCACAAACGATTACTTTGATTTCAGCAGTTTATAATATTTTTCTCGTGATAGTAACTAAAGATTGGTTGTTGCGGGTAAACTTGAAACGCATAAAGGTTTTGTACATGTGTGTTATATATGTATAGGGTGTTGCAGATAACTACAGGGCAGTATAATGGGAAGCCTATCCGCTCGATTGCAGGGGCCGGCTCGACAAATTTGGTATTTGGATTGATATTTGGTGGATTGATATTTGGGTAATTTTATTTTGTTAAACTTGTTTGTTTGGCAAAGGGCATGACAATTGAGCCAAGGAGGGGTGCGCGCTGTACTACTACAGGATAGTGGGTACACAAAAAGTAAACACACTCATGAATGTCCTCCGCAGCTAAAGGGGACCAACAAACAAACCAAAAATTCAACAGAGGAGAATAGTAAAAAATAGCATTTCACACTTTTATTATTATTATGTTTGGTCGTCACGGGCTAACCCGGGTTGCGTCTCGTAGCGGACGCAGGGCCAAAAGCCACGAGACGCAGCAGACCAGTTTGCTCTACTGCTGAGAAAGTGTCACCTGGGTGTTTTGTTTAAAGAAACTTCCATCTTGCTCAGCACAGAGAGTTACCCTCTTCACAAAGTCTTCTCTCACTCCCTCACCTTCATCTCCCTCCATTCTGCCAATCGACTGAGCCGCCCCCTGCAATCGAGCGGGTAGGCTTCCCGTTATACTGCCCTGTAGTTATCTGCAACACCCTGTACACCACTTTTGCCACCAGGAGCGCTGCCGCTGCTTTATCTTCAAAACAAGTTCCATATATTGGATTTTGCGACAGCGAATCAGACATACAATTGAAGTTGTCACACGTGCTGCCAGGAGCGTACATGTTAAAGTTTTTTTTCTTTATTGTTAAAAACTTGGTGTTTTATTCACTGATGTATAAATGTGTGTTTCATTACCCGTGTACATTAGAGAGTTTATATTATAATTAGGGCAATCATCTGTAGACACCCTGTATAATGTTTACACTAAAAGCAATTAGGCTCTTTTGGATTACAGATTGTTTACATGAAACCAGTGAAAGATAACCACATTTCAAAAAGAAAAAATATCCATAGCACACGTTCTACATCAACAGAGTAAGATTTTAAAAATTGTTAATTAACGCAGAAGAGGCCCACGTATTCATTTTAAGAAAAACCGTCTCTTCAAAATTTTGATATGACCTATTCAACTTTAAGATGAATTTTCTCGGAATTGTTTTGAAGTTGCCTACGGGTTTTGCATTTTGTCACAGATTTTTTAAAATCTCAATTTAAAAACAAGCACTACCTTTCTCTGATTTTAGGCAATTCCTTAATGCCAAATTTTCCCATGAAAGCACGTTCGTCAGATAAAATCTTTCCTCGATTCAGAAATCAGGATATGAACTTTAGCCCAAGTCTCAGCTCATGTTTATTATACGTATAAATCCTAAGTCTCGGTTCATGTAGTAAATATATCTGACTGTGCGATTTATGTCAAATTCGTAGTAACTTGACCTGTACTTTTTGGGCAACATCTTATTGAGGCTTGAAGGTTTTCACTTTAAGACGGGCAAATTAATGAATCCTGGTTGCCATTTTGACGGGTTGTTGCTGACCACTTTGGGTTTATCTCTTTTGTGCCTGCTGGAGTAGGTTGCCATTATCCATGTATTTGGTTTGTTGGCTAAGTTTATTAAAGAAACATCTCGCAGAAAATCGATACCTGATCTATACATAGAAGCTCTATTTCTAATCACCATACATAAAAACTTTGGTAAAACATCATTTCACACTACATTAATGACAAAAAGCATTTGCCGAATTTCTACAAGGATTAAATAAAGATACCAGAATTAGGTCAAGAAAAAAAGATAGTTCAAATATGTGAATGGTTCCTTCCTCATGCGAGGGTGGATATGCCATGCCGTATACACTGAACGACCAATTTGTTATAGACACTTCTTACGGAAAATGGATCGGCCTCCCAGTGACACCCAAACAACGAAACAGGCCGAAGCGATGTATAAAAGGGATGCATTGGATCACAAGTTGCATCACAGTCAGCAGCAGAAGTGGACTGAATATGGGTAAATCCAAGGATTTGACCGACTTTGAACGAGGCATGATCGTTGGAGCTCGACAGGCGCAATTGAGCATTTCGCAAACCGCGAACCTCCTCGGGATTTTCAGTGTCAAGGGTATTCCGTGAATGGCAGTTATGCCAAAAAACAGCCTCCAACAAGCATCTTATAAGTCTGGAGAAACGAATGTAAAGCAGCCACCCTTGGCAGAACCACACAAAATCACCATTCCACTTTTACACATCAAGCTCGGCCTTGTAAAAACTTGGTAAAAGCCACAGATAAGAATAGACCAGCATTCAAATACCTGCATTCAAGTACACAGTACTAAGGAGCTATTTAAGGAGCTATATCGATCGTGTATATCAGATCCTAAACCAATGCGCATCGTTGCTTAACTCCTAATTAAGTAAATAAGGATGCAATTTACTTAAACCTTTCGAAAACCTCTCTCTATGCTTTTTTATCCTCAATGACGTTGCCGTAATGTCATCTGCGAGAAGCTACACTAAAAAAAGCCGTACGAGTTGTTGAATCGAATTTTCAAAACCATTTATTTCTCCTCTTGTAACATTAATGTTTAAATTGTGCCCGGAACATCAGTTACACCCAATACTTTGAATTTCTATTTATGGATGCCGCCAGTGTGATTTACGATATGCTATTCATAAAAAGACTATACATAGACAAGGGATATCCAATAATAAAATCCTGCTACTCTTTCATGGCTAGAAATTCAGCGAACCTTATAACGTCTCCATAAGTCCAGAAAACAGCTTTAAAAAAGGAATGTTTTGATTAAAATTTAATTATTTGTAATTCTTCATCTGGCTTTTATTTCTATTCGTATTTTTTTTTACTAAAGAAACATTATATAACGTGCACTGTTTGCCAAACTATTTTTATTTCTTTTTTTTCGAAGTTAATTTTATGAAAGACTTGATATCTACAGAGTGTCCCAAATTGATTTATACACTCTTTGAAACGTTATAGCTCAGCAACGAAATGAGATAGAAATAGGTTTGAAATAGAGATAGGTTTGTTGTGTATGATCCAGACGGCGCTGGAAAAGCATAGCAACAATTTTATTGTTGTTCATTTGTTTATAAACCAAAGTGGCGGTGAGACTTTCATTGTAAAATAAGTGGATTTTGATATTGATTTTGTATCTGATACTTACATTTGTCCTCTATGTAACGCACTACATGTATTCACTTTTCGACATAGTTCCCACCCCTTTCCACGCAATGCGCCAACGTGTGACTAATCGGGTGAACCATCGGAGAGGAATTCCAGGATTGTTGTCGACACCAGCTTTGGACCCTCTTCTGCAGCACGATAACAACCGCCCGCACACGATCGCTACACATTAGCGTCTACAGTTCAAAGATGAAAAACTTTGCACCTTGCGACTTTCACCACTTCCCAAATGCCATTCAATCCTCGTGTCGACAACAACCCCGGAATTCCTCTCCGACGGGTTCCCCGACTAGTCACACGTTGGCGCAATGCGTGGAAAGGGTTGGGGAATATGTCGAAAAGTGAATAGTGCATTACGTAGAGGACAAATATAAATATCAGGTACAATTATAATTTTGAAATTTACCGGATTCCTTTCATCGTTAAATTATACTTCTATGTGTTATCTTATAATAGAAAATTCAACATTCGTCATCCTGAATCAACTATATCAGTTTCTTTCTTTCAACTTTTATTGTGTAGTCCAGAGCAAATCAAAACGAATAGAAGCTTGTTTAATTACTCGCAAGCAATTGCGGCTGGCTTCCATTTTGAAATATTGCTCCTCAAATTGAATGCATTTTTCGACTGCTTTTCACCTTCGAGCATTTTTATGCTCGAAAAATAGAGGTTTTTCGACTGTTTTCACTTTCGACCGATTTCACCTTCTATTTTTATCCTCGAAGTTTTTCACCATTCTTTGAAAACCTGCTGCAGCCCATTTTTTCAGTTTCATTTCAAGGGACGATTTATCAACATGATGTAATTCTAACTGGGGCAAATATTCATTCTGGATATTTCAGAAGCGTCCAAACTGAAATATCTTCACTGAACTCGATGGCAACTCCATCATAACAACGCACTACCTCATGCAGCCAACATTGTTATAGATTTGGGGAAAAAATTTTATTGTATTTAGCCCCCTTTATAGCCCGGACTTGACACTATTTTTTTTACCTATTTTTTTATTTCTAACATTGAAGTCCAGATAACGGTTTATCCTCTTTTCATCCACAAAAGCGGCGGCTGCAATTGCTTTGAAGGCGACTTCCAAGGAGAGTAAGGCGCTGCATCACATCTTCAAAGATGGGGAACCGCTGCATAAATGCATTCAAATTGAGGGGCAATACTTCAAAAAAAAAAACAGAGCCGAAAGAAGTATCTCTCAAATCACTTAGATTTGTCGTCTTAAAGAAGTTTACGAAATCAGAAGATATCACTGGTATACAAAATAATTTTCCCTCCCTTCAGAATTGTTACCTGGACTTAATGTTGTTAAGGATCCTTAATCCGAAATTGAAGCCAGAAAAATTCTATTACCCGCCACTTTCGACAGTAACACTGAAAAGATGTTACCAATTTTACAAGCGATGTTAAAAGCATCGTTACTGAATTCACGAATTCGGTCGTTCTGTTGCCAATTTTTTTTCGAATTTTTTGATTTTGACTTCATATTCGGATAGAGCATCATAAAGTAAGTAAAATTTATAACAGGTACACGTGGGCTTTCTCTACGGGAACATGGGTCCTTATTATGATTTTTATTTTACTTTATAATATTCTATCCGAATATGAAGTCAAAATCAAAATAATCGATATTTAATGGCAACGTAACGACCGATTTCGTGAATTCAATAATGATGATTTTTTAATTAACATCGTTCTGCAATGGATTCTCAGTACCACGCATTATCAACTGGTTTGTTTTAGCTTATCAAACAGTGATTAAAATATTTATAAAGGATACAAATACTCGTTTGAAGGGTACTGAAATAGAAAAAAATTTAAAAATTCGCGGCAGTATAGCGGGTTCTTGTATTCTTCTTCGGAGGTCTCTCTGCATGACTTTGCCAATATTGTCTCAATTTTCCACTGTATCTCTTCTCCATTTCAGAAATATTTTTATGAAAACTTTTCACCATGCTGATCACATACGGCTCCTAGGTTTGGAGAAAATAAAATCACCAACCCTCTCATAATCCCGCGGTAGTTGTTCAGGGCGATCATTTGTTGCCTACAAAATGTTGCACACATCCTCAAATGCTTTCCACGCTCTTCTTTTTTGTTCCATTCGTTTTTCAGTTAAAGTGTAGTCTACATAGAGTTTTAATAGAGCTGAAGACAAAAAAATTCATTCTTTTATTTCACGTCATTCAACTGAAGAATTTCTTCTTTAGGTAAGCAAAACTTTCTCCTTCTTTGTCAATTGCTTTCACAGCCCAAAATGAATTATATGCTTGAATTTTCAGATAAAATAAATATACTTGAAAAAAAAGTGTTTTGCCGGAAAATTGTGGGCGTTAGAAATTTTTAGGCTAATGTTCGTGTTCAACTTACTGTTAGCTAAAACTAAAAGAAATCACATTTTTTATGAACGGAAGGATTTTGATGCTGAACAGCGCATTTTCCGCATAAGCAGAATTATTCCTTGATCTTACTGATATATATGAATAGAAATATGAATAGAAATTCGAAATAATAACGACAATTAAATTGTGCTTTTCTCAAATATGCAAAAGTAAATAGAAGTGGGTTTTTATTTACTTTTATTTTAAATGCAGGATTTTTAAAGCCCGAGGGAGCAAAAGTTTTCTTTTAGTGTCTCTTTCTCTTATTCAAAAGTAATAAGTGAAGGAAATAAAATAGCGGTTAGGCTGTTTTCAATAACATTTATTCAAGTGAGGTCGGTTTCTCACAAAGAAGTTTCGGTTCTCTGCCCTTTGTTGTTGTTGTATATGCAATGAAAGGGAGTTTAACGTTTAGAATAACATGAGTTTTGCTTCGTGGCACGTATTTCCGAGAGCCTGAAGCAAACCTAGGCGAAGTGCATGCTTAACAAGTGGTTTTGCATTTTGAATGGCTACTCGAGGAAACGATGGCCCTCTGTAAAAGGTATGCATCCATAATATCAATGATATTAAACTCAGCACAATAATTCAATAATGCACAGAGTTATACTAGAGAGATTTTCAAGAGCAAATTAATAATTCGTTTTTTAACATGATAATGTTTTCAGGCTGGACATCATTTTACAAAAAGTTTGATGCAAAAAATGACACCATAAAGCGTTACGGAAACAGTTTTGCATTGTTGTTGCACGAAAAAGTCATCTGACCATTGTTTTCTGAGCAACAATTTTTATTTAAATTTTCACTACAGAGATATTATGAAATATATTGAAAGTAAAGTAACAGATAGCGCCACTATACTTCGCTGTATTACCTAGCAAACTCATGTAATGACCTAACCTTTTGCTTTCATTGTTTTGAATGAAGACTAATGAATCCTAGTGTATTGAAATAAACTCTTTTCCATTACAATAAATATCACTCACATAAAAATATTATTCACATAAAAAATATTTTATCACTCACAATTTAATTCATATCTTATTATTTTGAAACACTGAAGAATCAATTAAATGTTCAGTTGAAATCTTTTGATACTTTTTGAAGTCTTCATCTTATTTATAAGCCTCGAGATCGTAGATAGTTTGGGAACAACGGCGCCTCTCGCGTTAATAATTAAAAAAAAACCTGTAGTGATAACACACATAGTTTTCACAAGCACGAAGCATTGAGAAATACTTGTCATGACATCGCAGAGAGAAATTTTCGTTGGTTTCAACAGAATTTTTTGCAACAATTACTTTAGAGAAAGTACTTCTGACAAAGGCCAAGACTTATGAAAGAGTGGACATGTTTTTAGTGTGAAAGAGAAGAGAAATGTCGACACCGGGTCTAAAGGTGCATGCTAAATGTTTACGACAAACAAGTGTGAATGCTGTGCCTTATAACGTGACAGTTGAGGTATGTCTAAAGTTTCTTCAAATTTGAACTTTTTTTTTAATATTTTGCCAATATTCATTTGTACATCTGTTTTTATTCAGCTTACAGAAGCAAGAACCATAGTAAGTGCTACATGTGAGTGTAAAGGAGGGGCATTACGAAAATGTAAACATGTAGCAGGAGTAGTTTTTTCAACATGTAAACAAGAAAGAGATAGTGGGAAAACTAATTTTCCACTATAGTGGCTTCAGGCAAGCGGCGATAAAAAAAATACCCAAAAGGAGAAACAGTGTCAGAGTTGTACTCATTACATGTACGTATGCCCCCTTTTTCATACATTTAACGCTAATAATTATTTAACAAAGAAATTATGCTGTGAAGATAAAACCAATTTGCTCTTGTCGCTTAGGGATATTGACTGCCCCTTAAGAAATATCTTGAAAGCAGAGCTGACAGAAGATGCTGAACAGGTGGGTTACGCAAAAAAAAAGCTCACCCCCCCCCTCACCCTCGAAGTAATTCACTTTTGATTTCGGACACTTTTATAGGATTCTTTCTTTTCGTGATATTTCCATGTCTGCACTTAAATGGACCATCTTGTGTACAGGGCAGTACTGCCGGGTAGCCTATCCGCTCAACTGCAGGCGCCGGCTCGATATAAAATGGAGAGAGTGGGGGAGAATAGTGAAAAATAGCCTGTCACACCTTTGAAATACCCACCTTGCTCGGCATACACCCAGGAGTACTGCCCTGTCTATATTTGCAATACCCTGTATGCATTTCTTTTTCATTTTAAGAGTGAATTTTAAGATTAAATTTGTTTTCATATTCATTTGCCTTAGCATCTAATAAGACATCGTGGAAGACTGCGTTAGAAAAGCTGTTTACATTGCTGAGAAAAAAAGAAGCACATCAACTAGCACGAAAACTTTTATCTTCAATTCCACTTTCAATTATTCAGTATGAAAGAATTATATTAGTAAGTTCAGGAGGACAAATTGAATGTACGGTAAAAAAAAAGACTTGCAGCCTCTTGAAAAAAATCAAACTTTTTATTTGCATCAATTTGAGAAAACAATAAGTGAATTAGAGGATTTGGCTGCATCTACAATTACATTTCTTGATGCCATTTATTCCTTCTGTCTTGATGCCATTTTTCGTTTGGAAATTAATAGAATGATGCCTCTGAATCTTTTCCATACGTGTTGCTGCATCCATAAACGCAACAGTTGGTCCTTCCAACTCTCTTATTTTTTTCCATAACTGATTAGAAGAGATCACTACACGATAACCTGTATATGTTTAACACTCTCATTTATGCGTTTGTTGAATTTCTATGTGCTTTGAAGTGCTTAATTTATTGCTACAGATTCCTTCCTCTCCATACTTAAGAATAATGTTCCCACCCAAAAAAGCGTTACGGCTGATGTAATAATAATGAAAATTTTCTTTAGTGATATCAAATTTAAATCTTTAAAATTTGAAATAATCCCAACACTAACAATAACAAAAAGTAATAAAATTATAAACATTCCTCCCTTCCCTAATTACAAGAAATGTAACGGAGCCAACCATAAAGATAAAAATTATGGGAGGAATTAGAGAAGGAAAGAATGTTTTTAACTTTATTGTTTTGTTTTTTTACTTTATTATTTTTTGTTATTTTTTAGTTTTAGGATTATTTCAAATTTTGAAGATTTAAATTTGATGTCACTGGAGAAAATTTTCATTATTGAATAAGTACTTTTTCCATCGTTTAAAATTCAATTGTGATGCAATAATCATTACGGATGACGTAATAATTTTAATTTTTCGTCATACAAAATACACTCGTTTTGAGATTTTAGATACTGCGAAAAGCTTGCTCGTGCCGTGTTTGTGGTCCCATTTTTGTGTGTGCGCACGGACACGAGTAAGGAGACACACCTTAAGCATAGACGCTGTGTTTACTCGACATATCGAGAGACTCGATACTCGTGCTTATATTTCATACTTCAGTTATTATTATAAGCCCTTATTCAGTATCACCATTGTACATGATTCTTTAGACTCGTCCAGTGATAAATAAATAAAAGGCTTATACTGTATAATATATTTAATTGTTTGTTGCATTTAAAAACATTATCATGATTCAATGCTTCGTACTGCAGATTCGAAACTAAGTCGCCTTTTTTAATTTTGTGTTTATAGAACAGATAATTATTATAGTAATAAAAATGTAAATTATAGTCAAGAACTAAGTAATATTTTTACCGTTTTCAGAACTAATGACGTTCTCGATGAGAAGAATCAAGGAAATATACTGTGTATTTCGATCTCTCCATGACACATGAACTCAGTTTAATTCTTGAGTTAGATACCTTGAGTGTTTTCTGATCTTGTTCGGTTATGTTGTATAAATTCGGTTTAAATTTGACGAATATATAATGTTAAAAGTTAGACAGTGTTACATATTGAATTTTTTTTAAGTTGATCAGTGCTTCATTATGCGTCCTATTAGACAGGCTGTTCGGAAAATACGGGATAATAATTACATTGTGTGAATATATGCATCAATCTAAGCAAAAAAGTTCCCATCAAAAATGTCTAAACCTCTAAATTTAAGGTCTAAAAAAATCGTGTTGTTACGTCATTTATGAACATATCACATAGGGATATTCTTATCACAACTGCGGAATGCCATGAGAAAACGGCGGGATTCGTTGAGATTAAATGACGTTTTCCGTCAGCTTTTTAGTAAACTTTGCGTGACGTTTAGCCCCTAAAAATTTGAGATTTGAACATTTTGCATAAGGAACTTTAAATTTGTCATTTCTTATTATCCTACATTTTCCTATACAGGGTGAAACAAAAGTCTGGTAATTTAATTTCATTAACCTACTTCAAATAGTTTTCGAGTTATACCCTCTATTGCCCTGTATACAGTGTGATTCAAAAGAATGGTGCAAAAATAAAGTCGATTTATTCACTCCTGAGTCGAACCTAATACAACTATATTTACACTAAAAAATAAGTTAAGTATCTAAGTTTCGGTGTGCATTATAAATGTTCGAAGTGGGTGCAGTTGGTGACTCGACGGATATCAATAGGCTACAGAAGCTCAGCTCTGCCCAGATATAACCCAGCATATCAACTCCTTCTTTGGGGAACTGGATACCGTCTTCACATCTGTCCTGTTAGCAAGGATGCTGACATCGAACATTTCTTAGATACCTAATGTATCTTTTCAAGTAATTAGTGTTGTGTTAGGTTTGGCCAAGAATGAATAAATCGATTTTATTTTTACCATTTTTTGAATCAGTCTGTATTGCTGTTCTGCCGTTAAGTTTTGTTTCTGCTGATGACCATAATACTAATCTTATATATAAAACTGAGATGTGTGTGGCTGTCATTCGGCTTTCTGATTGGTCTAGGATTTGAAACAATTGGTCTAATCTTCATTGTTTCCATCTTGGACAGTAGCAATCAGTATTTTTTCGTTTGTTGGAAACAATAAAGGTTACATTGTTGCTTCGACTAAGAAAATCAGGTGACCTCTCCGTTTCAGGGCCTGTCTTTTTCGTCAGTACGATGCTTGCCTTAATGACTCACGTTTTAAGGGGGATAGTTATAAAAAGTAATAAATAAATAAATAAATAAATAAAAATCATTATTTTTTATTAAACTCTTTAGAGAGATGTAAGAAATTATTCTAAAACAAATAACTTCTCAAGCTAATAATTGGAGAAAATTAATTTTTATATGTTTTTTGTGAAATGTAGTACTTCTTTTAGAGAAATTATAGATAATGTTTCTTTAAACATATTAGAAAATTATAAAGATCTCAACTGATTGTGTGAAAGAACAGTCCTTGCTGACACTGTTAATAGTATAAACAACCACATTCAGGACATAATTCCACGCTTTCTGACTAAATACAACTCTATTGAAACGGTTACATGTTGATGAAGGATGTTGATCAGGCTTAACAGAATTCCTCAACTCTCATATTCCATCTGTGAAGTATTTTTAATATAGACAGGAATAATTTAATATTCACAGCCATTGATGTTAAGGATACAATGTTGAATGTTCCTGGGCAAACCCAACTGGACACAAAATTCCAGTGCGACCATTATAAAGAATTCTTTTAGTTTTTCCAAATTGAATATACACGTTATTAAAGATTTTTTGTGTTCTTATTTACATTCAAATTCAGATATTGCAAAATTTCATCAAACAAACAGCCCGAGCAACACCGGGTATATCATCTAGTCTTATACAAGTATTACTTTCCTAGATTAATTATAATTACAGTGACTTACAGCGATTCAGTGCTATTTAGTTATGTTACTTTTTTTTTTAGTAATTTATAGTAATTTATTTATATCATATTTATATGATTCATTAATTTGAGGGTACACTTTTGTTTTTAGATTTTACCAAATTCACATTCTAACATAAAACGTAATATTATTATTTTCATTATTTTTATTACCTTGGCAACGCTATTGCAGAAGGTTTATAAAAATATAAGGGATACATGTTACTAAACTCTAAATAAGTGCATAAAAATCAAATCCTCCATAAAATGGCTCACCCTTAATACAAATACTCTCGTTACACTCGACGGCTCTCTTTAAGGTGTAAGGTAATTATATTCGTTTGAAGTTACTGTGCCATAATTCTATTTTGTAACTGATAAAAGCGAGAAGATAGCTTAAATTACTCATCGAAACTAATTACAAATCTTAGAAGGCAATTGGAAACTAATGATATTAAGAGCGTTCTAATTAATCAGATCAGATCGTGATGATTACGCTAGAAAATTCGAATCATACGAGATGTTCATAATGAAAGCTCATTTTTAAAAGTCATCGTAAAATTAAAAAAGAATATCTAATAATTAAAAAAAAAACAAAGTCATGCTCGTAAAACATGGATGGCAACAATAATTGCATTTAATATAACATAAATCATAAAATTAAAATATCCGAATGCTTCAAATGCTATTGTCAAGGCATGCTTCTGTTAATAGGAAAAATGTTATATTAATTAATGACAAGGTAAGGAATCATATCGGGACAAATTAAATTGCAACAGCATTAAGTACGGTATTATAATAACTCTTCGCAAAATATATCGTTATATTCCTGTGAATTTCGAAGATATTTCAAAGTATAAAAATATGACTGGGATAAAAAAAAATGTAATTCCAAGAAATATGAAAGCATGATTTGATTTTTGCAAGATGAGATTAATAAACACATTGATTTCACAAAGACTAATCTTAATTTTTTAAAATATATTGTATCCAATAAGGAGCAGCATTATTAGTGAATTTCAATCCAATTACGTAAACGAATTTAGTTAAGATTAATAAATAATCATATCAATATCAATATCGGATAGAAAAGCTCCTTTGTAATGATCCTCGCTGGAGGAAGTTTCAAGAACATCCAGTTAACATTTTTTCTGGACACCAAGCGATTTTTTTTCCCTCTCTTCCTAGGCTTTGGAAGAAGCAACAGACTGGTATTATCGATTTTCATCCGATGATGAAGAGTGGTTTGCCCCATTCTTTCCTCAGCTTTTAAGTCACTTGACACTAAGAGAGGTCGACCCCTTTTGCTGACAGTCGGACCGAATCACATAAGCAACTGTGACAATGTTATGCAGCTAAAGTGATACGCATTTAAAGCTGCTTTTCACACGAACTTTTATTGAAAGAAATATTCCTACATACGGTATTCAGCATTCATTGAGTATTCCTTGCTCCGTCTTCTAGTGAGATTTCAAACTTTAATTATTGGAAGAATTAAAATTAATGACTCAGAAGCGTTCGACTTTGTAAATAGCTTATGAGAAGTTTATAAATTATAGAGCTGTGATTGTGTCAGAAAATGCATTTTATTTGGTCAGTATTGTTTGTGAAATGTCAGAAATGAGAGTTTGCGAAATGTTGCTTACATCATCCTACCCATTCAATTGTAGACATGACGTCATGGATAGGAAAAGAGGGAACTGAGTATTTTTTAACTGTCAAAGGACGTCAAAACGTTAATCAATACACGGTGAGCATTCCATGCAAACCCTTCAAAACAGAGCTCCAACATGAATTATATCAAGAAATTTTACTTTCGATGCTTCAACAAAATTTAATATCAACTTAAAGTCTTGAAAGTTCGATTTGAAAAATTTTGATAACATATGAATATAGTTTCAAATTTATTTCTTAGAAGCGCAATTCTTTGAATTAAGACTTCGAGATTCGCTAAAATGTTATGTCTCTTTTTTCAGGTTTTGTTTTTAGCTAAGCATCTTTCAGTTTTGTTATAATAATCAATATCAATTTTTGTTTCGAAATGAAATGAACAAAAAGTTTAATTGAATAACAGAAATCAATTAATTGTTTTTATTTTTGCAAACAAAGAGAGGGAAGAGCTCTCATAGTAAACAAATTTATGATCATGGCATGTTCGATATATCTCGTTCTTAATCCATTATTACGAGGCAAGTTCAAATGAAATTGATTCAAAAGGCACTCGTATAAGGCATGTTCAAATGAAAGTGACTCAAAGGGCACTGAGACGGATTAAATGAAAGTATTAATATTTACCTTTGTTTATATGAAAGAAGAACATCTTATAGTCACCATTATAGACGCGCAGTCCTAAAAAAAATCTCCACCTGCCGCAATACAGGACTACCACTGGGGCATCAATCGGCTAATACCGTCCGCAAAAAAGACTGTTTTCTGCTGCTCTCTGAACCATGCCCGAACAGCGTCCTTAACCTCCTCATCATTGGCGAATCGTCGACCTTTCAGTGCCTTCTTTAAAGACCAAACACATGAAAATCGCATGGTGAGAGGTCCGGGCTATAAGGAGGGTGTGGCAGAATTTGCCATCGCATTTTGGTTATTGCTTCCTGCACCAGTCTCGCAACATGTGGCCTAGCATTGTCCTGGAGGAGGATCACCCCATCACTGAGCTTACCAGGACGCTTGTTTTTCACAGCTTGACGCAAGTTCTGCAGTGTCTTGGTGTATGCGATAGCATTAATACGGGTTTTGGGTTCCATAAACTCCAAAAGCAGAGGACCGTCGGAATCAAAGAAACACGTATGCATAACCTTCCCAGCCGAACTTGCGACTTGAATTTTTTGGGCCGTGGTGACGACGGATGGTTCCACTGCATTGTGGATATCTTCCCGGAGGGTTCCCATAATGGCGCCAGATCTCGTCTACCCCCACATGACTGTAACGTTGCAGATGATCCAAACAGCAGCCGAAACGCAGCCCTTCCGTGAGCATTCGGGGTGCCCACTGATAACAGAACTTGCCATATCCCAGGCTTTTCACTACAGCATATGCAGAATCAATACTGATGTTGTGATCCATCGCAAGTAACCGTATGCTGATCTGCCTGTCCTCTGGAATTGACTTATCCATGTCTGTCTTCAAATGATCAGTGATGATCACGTTTGCTTGGCCCGGACGGGGTTTATCAGCCGTTTCCACACGACCATCATGGAACATTTTGGCCCAATGCACAGCGGTTGCTTTCGAGACACATGCTTCTCCATAAACATTCAACATCCGAATATGAATGTCAACTGATGGAATGTCCTTAGCTGTCAGAAACATTATCACCGCTCGTTGGTCAGTTATGGACGGAAACTTAATAGGTGGGTCCATTGTAACACAAACGAAATACGAGCATAAGCCTATCGTAGCATCACACAGTAGTGCTTATCAGAACAAGCAGACGATACGTCAACAATCACCCGTTTGCCTCGTGTCTGCGCACTCACGTGCTCGCGCACTTCAGTCCGAATCACATTCATTTGAACATGCCTTATTTATTAGAGAGGGTGAGGGAAACATTTTAAGATCAATTTCTTGTATAAGGTTATACTAAAAGTATCGAGCTCAATTTTTTACAAATCAAAATTTTTTAATATAGGGAGAAATCTCAAAACATAAACATTGAATATCCGCCATCTTTTGAGGGCATCGAGACCCATGGCTGCCATGGCTCTGAACTTATCCCATTGTTATACAATACATCCAAACACGCAACAACTCGATCTACTGGCCAATGTTATTACAAACATCCAATGAAGATTGGATTGTTGCTAGATCTACTTTGATCATGTGACTTTTTAGTGCCCCTGGCCTGTCTTTCTCGTTGGCTACGGTGAAAAACGTATGATGTTAACGTCTCCATTTGGATGTTAACATCAGCGTTTTTCCGTTTGTTGAAAACAATGGAGGTTGGATTGTTGCTAGCACCTCAATGGTCAGATGACTTTTCTGCTTCCAGGCCTTGTTATCTCGTTGGCCCAACACCATCTAGACAGAAGGCCTGATAACGGAAACGTCATACATTGTTACATCATTATCAGTCGACCAAATTTAGGGCTTATTATTGGTAGAAATAGGATTAACAATGGTCGACTAATGATGATTTAACAATGTATGACGTTTCCGTTATCAGGCCTTCTGTCTAGGAGGTGTTGGTTGGCCTTGGATTGGGATACCAACACCACCTCTACTCAGAAAGAAAGCCAAACAACTGAAACGTCATGCGTTGTTACATCATCATATTTCGTCATCTACCAAATTTGGTCGACTTCGAGGCCCATAGACAGGCCAGGGCACTCAAAAGTCACATGACCATCGAGGTTCGGGCAATAATTCATCCTTCATTGTCTCCATCTTGGGTTTTAACAATCAGTATTTTTTCGTTTGTTGGAAACAATGAAAGATGGATTGTTGCCCGGACCCCGATGATCAGGTGATTTTTGAGTGCCCTGGCCTGTCTCTCGTTGGCCTCGGTCGACTTATGATGATGTAACAATGTATGACGTTTTAGTTGTTTGGCTTTCTTTCTAGGTGTTGGCTATACTCTGTCCAACGAAGGGAAAACTGGGCCTATCCAGGTAAATTTACAATTTCAATTCTTAGCGATTGTTAATTTTACTACAACAACGTAGAAATTTAATTAGACACGCTCAGTTTTTCTTTCGTTGGACAGAGTATAGATAAACAGGCTCTGACCAACACCACCTAAAGAGAAGGCCTGCGCACGGAAAGGTCGTACATTGTTACATCATCATAACTAATCATAATTTATGGCTTATTAATGGTAGAAATTCGATTAAAGATGACTACTTATGACGTTTTAACAATGTATGACGTTTCCGCGCTCAGGCCTTATCTTTAGATGGTGTTAGCCTGACGCCGAGGTCAACGAGATAACAAGGCCTGGAAACGAAAAAGTCACCTGACCAACTGTGTGCTAGCAACAATCCAACCTTCATAGTCTCTATCTTGGATGTTAACAATCAGTGTTTTTCCTTTGATGGAGACAATGAAGGTTGGATTGTTGCTAGCACCCAGTTGGTCAGGTGACTTTTTCGCTTCCAGGCTTTGTTATCTCGTTGGCCTCGCCCTGACGCGGACAAGTCACCTGGCCATTTTAGTCGAAGCAACAATGTAACCTTCATTATTACCATCTTGGATTTTAACAATCAGTAATTTTTCGTTTGTTGAAAACAATGAAAGTTACATTGTTGCTTGGACTAAAATGGTCAGGTGACTTTTCCGCTTCAGGGTTTGTTTACTCTAGCTGGCTCTGGGTTGAGATATTGAAAAGCTAGAAAAAAGGAAGAGAGTTCTTAAAAAACGAAAGCAGCGAATGGAAGACAAGAAAACAAAATGGGAATCGTAAGCAAGATGCAACTACATCTACTGCCAATTTCAACCCAAGTTCTAGTGTTGATGACTGGAAAGAGCCCATAAACAAACGCTGGCATAAACCACAATGCATTAAACAACAGTCCATTAAATTATATCATTTAAGCTGCAAGTCACTGATTGCGCTGTGCTTATTTTTTAACAGACTACAACATCTTTTTCCTTGACAGACAAACAATGCACCCCCTCATGTTTCAAAATGGCAAAGTTAATCAAGATTCCATACATATAATTCTTATCTGTTGACCATAAACCATCGATCGCTTCCATGTCATTTGTCTCCAGTACTCATCTACGCTGAATTGACAAAAAAAGACTTTGGTGCTAACTGCTGCTAATTAGGTGATGCCTTTTTAACAGTCTAGAGAATGACACTATTCCTCACCAAAAAATCCGTTAATATCCCAATAACCTCGTTCTCTTTAATCCCAATAAACAGGAAATTCCAAGGAGAAATGCACATTTCATTGCTGCAACAACTGAAAGCATTGTTACAAAATTCTCGTAACAAAAATGACTGTAGGTTTTATCCAAAGCTTCAAACAAAAAATAAAATTATCATTAGTAAAAACTTCTGTAATACACTAATCCTTTCTCAGTACATCTACTAATTTTACTGGCATGTTTCTTTGCACGTCACACTCGAACAAAACAATTTTTAAACACCCTGAAAGTTTCTTATCGTTCATAAAAAGCCTATAGGAGACTGGAATGTGATGATCATTATACTAAAACTTGTGAAAGGTCTTCCTGTCACCAGTGATTTTTTAAAGAAGCAACAATCTGTACTTCTGGGAACAAAAGAATTTCATGTTTGAATTCTTAAAGAAAACATATAAAATTTGAAAATCTAAATTCAGCACTTAATGTCCTTCGAGCCGGATTTGGAACAGGGAAGTCATCGCATTAGTGAGAACTAATTATGTCAGATGAGAGTTAATGATGATTTTTACATCGTGGAAAATAACTTGAAAATACCTCTATTTTTCTCAGCCTAACGATTATTTTCAAATTTATGCCATTTTCACTGAACTGGCATTTTATGGTTCGTCTGTTTGTTTGTGACTGTCATGTTGTTAGAAAAAAAAATCCGGGTCGCGGAATTTTTCCTTCCCTTTTCAATTTATCTTTCGAAATATTGGAGTGTTTCTTCAGTTATTATCTTACATTTGATGTTGTTAGAAATTTAATCAAATGAAATACAGAAAACAGGACTCATTTAAGCAATTCTAGTGTTTGAAATATCATCGACTACCTACAGTTCTGCAACTTTCTCCAACTTTGTCTTCTCGATGACAATGCATGTCCCAATTGTTAGATTCAATAGTCATTCTCTTATTCGCAAATAATTTATAATATAAGTGTAATAGACACATCTGTCCAATCTCGAAATGACGACCATGAAGGAAGGAAGTAAGGAGGCGAAACTCAAGTCGAAATTTCGTCCTTCCGGTTTGGCGCGCCCTCGCAGCAACGGACCGAGACTTATTCGATGCGAAAATGAAGCACATGGGAGAAAGTTAAATTTGTTAAATTCATACACGTAATTTGTTTAAAAAAATAACAAAAATAAAAATTTCCCTCGCAATTAATGAAAAGCAATCGGAGAAAGAAAACATGAAATGAATAGTCAACTGTTTTACGGGTAGTGCATTATGGGTAGTTTAGTTCACGAACCGTTGGGCAGATGTTGCCATATAAACGGAGGTCCAAAATACGTAATACAGAAATAGTTAGAGTTTCGCCTCCTTGCTTCCTTCCTTCATGATGATGACTACTTGCAATGTTGTTAATTATTATCATTAATAATTGTTGCATATAATTGTTAATTTCATCATCAGTCCTAGCAAAGTAGTTGATTGTGACGACCTTTCTAGAGAGAATTTTTCATTAGCCTGTGTAATGCATTGTAAACGCTTTCCCAAGAAATCGAGAACTGTCGTGTGATATTGAGATTCTCCAAATGTTCAATGACAACGATTCCAGTGTTGTCAATTGATTTTGGTAGCATTGTTGGGAGTTTCTCGGTGACTTCGAACACTTCCTGAGCGAAGAGCACGATTTGGCCTTTAAATTGTATTGACCAAACGACCATTGTACTGACTTGAATAACAATCGACAATCGAACAGTGCAGGGAAAACGAAACGAGCGGTCCGAAAGCAAAGCTTTCACTGCCATACTCGTCCAGAAAGTAACCAGGGGAAGTACACTGAACTAGGCAAGAAGCCAGGGGCGGGTTCTTTATCTTAGCGGCTTCGTCAGCCGGCTGATATTGACACCAGGTGATGACGTCATATTATTGATTCAGCCTAGAGTTCTTCTTGATTTTCCATCCGATGACGTCATCACTGGGTGTCTCTACCAGCCGGCTGGCAAATCCGGCTGAGATAAAGAACCCGCCTCTGATGAAACCTAGTTAAATCATCCAAAGGATAAGATGGAGTCCTGTCCTATTAGGACGGTAGAGTTGATTGTTGATTGACGAGGGATAAGGGACACGAGGAGCTAGGAGATCCAGTATTCGGGAAAGATGGCCTTTTGGATATTGTCGAAATTGATGTCCAGGATGTGACGATGGCCTGCGATGCCTGAGGAAACTTCTAAAGGTGAGCGGATGCTCAAGAATACCTTTAACCAGAGGATTGGGATGATCCTTCATCTTTGGAAGCAGCTTTTTCAGCAACTCCTGGACGTGATTTTCAATGGGAGGTATATCAAAATCATCGGCAATAGAAATATTTGTTGCAACTCTCCTGTCAAGTTGGGCAATGGTCCTCAAGGTAACGTTTTGGAGACTTGAATAAGGAAAGAATCGAGTATATATAGCGAAAAAGAGCCAACCAGAGAATAGATAAATAAACGGCCAAAATATTAACGATTGGAGAACTGCGTGCACCATTGAATTAAAGGTGAGTCATTGATTGGGCCCAAATATGAGTTTAGCAGTAAGTTATTATTTGTTCCTTGTATGGCCATGCTCTCGAAAGCGTCCAGAAGGTATTTATTCTTTATTGAATGCCCTGATTTTAAATTATTGATGGAAAAACCGTGTCCGGTTTCGATTGGATGCTTCGCTAAGGCGGAAAGGCTACTTCTCCCGAATCTTCTAAGGGCCAAGTGCTCCTTAAATCTGGTTAAAAGACTGCATTTCGTCTGGCCTTTGTAAACCTTCGGGCATTGGGAATAGTGAACTTCATAAACTCCGGACTCCTGTAGTTGTAGTACCTACATTATTCTTTTAGCAATATTGTTATACCTACATATAATTTTTCTCTATCCTTTAGCAACTCGAATCAAGTTAGGTTTTTGTTGGGCATTTCTTACAGCTGGAATTGTGTGTGAGTGGTTTAAAGAGACACGAGGAAGACTTTACTGTACTTCCTTGGCCTCCAAATTCCTCAGACTTAAACCATTCGAGCATCTATGGGACCATCTCCATCGGGTTATTCGCCAGCCAGGTGGCCGAGAGGGCTAGGGCGTAGGCTTTCTATTTCTCGAGTCCGCCTGACCGTGGGTTCGAATCCCGCCGTGGGCATGGATGTTTGTGTTTGTCCTGGCCTGTGTAGCGATATAACTTGTGTAAAAGGCGCAAAATTACCTTAGTAGTCGACGCCTAAATTTCTAGAACCCCCCCCCCCCTCCCATCGGGTTATTCGCTCCATGGTACTCCACCTTGCACCTTCTAACAGCTGTCAATTGAACTGCAGTTGGCATGATTCAATATCCCCGTGAACACTTTCAGCATCTCTCATTGAGCCTCTCCCAGCCCGTCTAGACGCTGTCCGAGCTGCACATGATGGTTATTCCGGATATTAACAGGTAGTCACATTAATGTGACTCGACTGTTTAGTTACACCCTGTAATGTGAAAGCATATTTATCATGTGCTGAACATGCAAAACGTTGGCCGCCTGCGTATGAAAATTTATATGGCATTGGAACGAATTTGTTGTAAAGCTTTTTTTAAGTTTAAACTTAACAACTGCATGAGTTTTGTTGCCAGACTGCCTACAAATTATGTTGTGCTAAATTTGATAGTGAAAAATAAATTCTTATAAATTAAGGCATACTTTTGCCTATATTAAATTTTGCTCATATTATATTCATAAAGTAACATTCGTACATGAATTTCGCGAGCCTGATATTTATATAACTTTTGTTCAATATTCTACAAATGCTAAATGAAGCTCTACCAATCGACAATAATACGACAGTTAATTAGCTGGTCAATTGCTTTAAGATGCCAAAATATGGTTTCGTTTGATTTACTCCTTTTGTTTTTGTTGATTTACTCCTTTTCGTTTTTGTTTACTCCTGCAAGTTTAAATTTATTTATTGAATGCTTTTGATCGCACCTCGTATAATAGCGGAAACTCTAGCGGAAATGCATTGTTTTATAATGAAACAACTCTCTACCGCCATTTAGCGGTTCCCAATTATAAGTACAATAAGCTCTGCGTATACTAATAATTTAGACGATTTTTAAAAGCACGAAAACTTTTCGAGTACTAGCTCTAGTACTGAAAATATTGCAATAACTATATGAATTAAATGATATATGAATCGTTTAATAAGTTTGTAAACATAGATAAAAGATACAATGCGAATCATTATCATCATTCAAGATCATCATCTGTCCACTGCAGGATGAGGTCTCCTCCAATCAAATTTATGCCATACATATCATGGTTAAATGGGAAGAGAACTTGTAAGTCTCCACGCTGCCAAATGCGGATTGGAGGCTCTTAGTAGGGAGTGTATAGAACAAACACAAACACCCATACCGCTGCGGGACTCACCTGCGACATGATGAACATGATTTGTCATGAAAAAGGATACAGTAGGACATAAGCATTTTCTGCAGATACATACGAGGTCTGTCAAAAAATACGTAGACTGACGTCATAAAACAAAATATACTTTATTCAGAAGTTACACATCTGGGTTCCCTTTAAAGTACTCTCCTCCCCGACGCACACACTTATCCCAACGGTGTTTCCACTTATGGAAACAGTCCTGGAACGCTTCTTTTGTGATGTCCTTCAGCACCTTCGTCGTATTTGCCTTTATGTCGGAATCGTCTCAAATCTCCTTCCTTTCAAAGGTCTTTTGAGTTTGGGAAACAAGAAGAAGTCACAAGGAGCGAGGTCAGGTGAGTAGGGTGGGTGAGGAAGAACAGTGATCGAGTGTATGGCCAAAAACTCTCGAGTTCTGAGGGCTGAATGGGCTGGAGCGTTGTCGTGATGAAACAACCAGTCACCACTCGTCCACATTTCTGGCCTTTTCCGCCGGATAGCATCCCGCAGACGTTTGAGAACTTCGATGTAGTAAATCTGGTTCACTGTGGAGCCTTGGGGGAGGTACTCGTGGTGGACTACGCCCTGAGCATCAAAAAAAACTGTCAACATCACTTTCACATTGGAACGAACTTGGCGAGCTTTTTTTGGTCTGGGAGATGTCTCACCCACCCACTGGGATGATTGAACCTTTGTTTCGATATCATAACCGTACACCCAAGATTCATCATCTGTTATGATCTTCGACAAGAAGTTTTCATCATCTTCTGAGCGTTCAAGCAATTCCTGACAAACCTGGACGCGATGGGCTTTTTGGTCGTCCGTCATCAGGCGTGGAACAAACTTCGCAGCACCGCGGTGCATCTAAAATTTTTCGGTCAAAATCTCGTGGCATGATCCAACTGCTATCCCACACTCTTCAGCAAGCTCTCTGATGGTCAGACGTCGATTTGCCCGAACCAGGGTGTTGATTTTGTCCACGTGTGCGTCGTCAGTTGACGTGGAAGGACGTCCAGGACGCTCATCGTCTGCAGTTGACTGACGACCATCTTTATAACGTGCATGCCACTTAAAACATGTCGCACGCTTCATAGTAACATCACCGTAAACCGTCTTGAGCATATCAAAAGTTTCAGCGGCAGTTTTTCCGAGTTTAACACAAAATTTCACAGCAACTCTTTGCTCGTTCAAGTCACTCATTCTAAAAATCCGCCAAACGAAAATAACACACTTCACAAACAACCGCGTAGCTAATCAACCAATACTGATATTTGCAATCAAAAAACTGCCTTGTAATCAGCGGATCTGTCAGAAGATGGCGACATCAAGCGATTTTGATTGGGACCAATAGGGCCCGCGCAATTCAAACAGTCTACGTATTTTTTGAACAGACCTCGTATTCAGGCAATAAAGATTTTTTTTGATTTTTTTTTACTGTATTCTCAATGTAAGGTCCAGTATTTCATATCTGGACACGGATTTTTGTAATGCTCTACAATTTCTTTTCAGGTTTGATGATTCTTTACATTTTTTCCCCCCTTGGAGGTGCCACTATCCCCCCATTTTAATTTCAGCACAAGTTGTTTATTCCGGCTTCCATTCCTCTTGTTTATCGTCTGTGATTATTATATCTATAAATAGCTCAAAGACTGTCTCTTCCAATTATTTTTTATGTTCTAAAAATATTAATACCACGTTACAAAATCGGCTTCTCATGCTTGAAATATAGCTACTTTTTAGTGTGCTTCGATCGTTATCTCGCTTTTTACAAAATGGGATCCCGCTATGATCTTTTTAAGCTACTTGATACTGTGTACATGTTTATGAACAAAGATCTACCAAACTAAACAGGAATGCAACAATTAAAGGGAAATCCCATTTAAAATAGCAGAGAAATGTTTTGATATTTTAACGTTATCTTCTTATCTAAATACCAAAGCTGCTAAAAAGTATTGAGATTAATAAGAAAACAAATATTATGAACCGGATATATATTCTTAAATAGTTTAAATGCATTTTAGACTAAAAGTTCCGCCTGGACTTCGCTGCAGTACTTTCGAGCTTTCGAGGGGAGCTTTCGAGCAAGATGGCGGTGTAAAAGTCTCTTTATACTGGTTTCGCAACGCCTTTTTCATAATCAATTGAATAATTAGGTTATTCAATAAATGCAATAAGATTTATGTCATCCAATTCTTAACTGTGTTTATTTCTATCGTTGTAAATTTATGAAATATTTAATTTGAAACCGCGTGAAACCATGTTCTAATGTGAATGCTCAAAATGATTTGGTTTTTCCTTAATTTATTTTTTTTTTTTTTACATTTAACTCTGTTTTTTTTTATGATAATGGCTAAACATAGGTTTGAAATTCAAGCAAACTCTCTATTAATTACTGGCTCATTTGTCGATTCAGATAGTTTTGCAAATCTGTTTACTTCTCTAATTAACTTCCTATTAATAGCATGAACATAAATTAAAAATAGCGAGTTCTTGATAATTAAGTCATGAAATATTAGATGCTGCTATATTAAAAAATAAATTTTTCTATTGCTCCATCCATCTCCTTAGTCGTTCAATAACAATAAGGATGAAAAATATTCAGCGAACTTTAATATTATTGATGTTGGCTAACAGTTGTTTGTTAGAAATAATTAGCCATGCAAGTTTTTCCACAGAATATAATGGGGCCTTAATTTTTTTAAAAATAATGAACCATATCCGTTTTAGAGAAACTATTTTTTCATGTAATGTATTCAAGATTGCTTAATTTCATATCAACAAAGCGCTGGACGTTACCCATTATTCAATGGTAACATTGAACGATTTTTACGCAGAATGAGAATTTTCGTTCTATCATTATCTTCCTTATTTATCAAAATGGCTTATCGTTATTTTCAAATTTTTATCATTATTTTTATTAAAAAAAATATTTTCCTGTAATTTGGAAAATTGCTCTAGTTTTGACTGCTGTCTTTGCAACGCAATTACGATTTGTTCAAAGTATCTATTTTTCATACATGCAGAGATAAAAAGAAACAACGGGAGGATTTAACTTTTAGGTATTTTCATTAAAGTTTAGAGTTCAGTTTTAGATTTCTTAACGAAGTTAAAAGTCAAAAATTTGTTTTCTTTTACTTTATTATATTTATTAAAAAGAGGAATAAATTTTCAGTAACGAGCTAAGGAATTAAAGTCAGCGTAAAAATTTGTGAGTAGTAATTTATTAACAGACCAGTGAAGCAAAAGCTAATTAAAAATTCATTAGTTTCTCGCTCTATACGCATCCCTTTATTAGTAAAATTATATCTCCTCTTAATATAATGTTAAGCGTTCGCTCCTTGGAGTCATTCTTTGATATCCCGGAAGGCATAAAACAAAACAGGTAGTATTTATATAATTGGATATTAATTGCTCAAAATTATTTCGTGTTTACGTCGAATAAAAGAGCTTTGTAAGGTTTCAACACCGAAATTGATTTTAAAATTAATTCTATCAAATGAGACTATAAAATAGACTGCTCTTTAAGTTTCCAAATTACCAAATTAATGATGGTGGGCGAGTTTCTTTTTCAAGAAAATCAGTTGGAGGTCCTCAAACTTTGGGAATTAATGAGGAGACTATCCTATTTAATAACTTTGATTCAATAGAACTCTATTAAGAGCAAGAACAGAGACAAAAGAACGCATTAGAAAAAGTTCTGAGTGACACCCTTAACGGTTGACACTGAACGATTGTCTGACTAGGACTTTTTTATTATCTAATCTCACTAGTTTATTGTAGTTGCTGGAGTTACGGAAGGATTACCGATTGGAAGCAAGGACATAAGAAAAATTGTCGCAAAAAAGGAGGCGTGAAAAAATGATTTACCACGTTCTTAATCCTTTAATTAAACAATGAGATATGGACAAAGGTAAAAAAATGCTTAGCCAGTGAAGTAAACTATCTGTTAGTTTATATTATATATTTTTATTTTAAGAGTATCCAATGATTTTTAGCATTTAGTTGACATTTAAGATATTGGATTCATGTCAAACACCGATTCTATTGTCATTATATGCATAATAAAGAGCAATATTGGATAAAATTATAACTAGATACTATTTTATCAGTTTACCATGTTTCATTCCCTCCTTTTTATTTTTGGACATTGAAAGCTTTAGGCAATAATAAACCATTAGGATCGAGGATCGAGTTCAGAATCAGAAATCAAAACACATCATTTATATAAAGAAAAAGAAAAATACCGAAGTAAGACATAACCATAGCAACCGTCAGAGAATATTGAAAATATGAAGGGGGCAGATGGACATGGTAAAGCCAATAAATACTTCCTTCTTCCGATAGAACAATATTAAATTATAAATTATATTTTGACAACAAAATAACCAATAAGACTATTCATCATAACAGACCGGACACCATGATTGTGTATGTGACCTTTAATAAAGATTTTCATTCTAATAACATAATTTGCAACAGACATATACAGATAAAAATCACTAAATTTAGAGATTTTGATTACGAAATACAAGATGAGGCTGGAAAGTTTGGTGAATGATTCGGAAAAACAAACAGGGACAGGTATTTCAGAGATGATATTTTACTGTCCTTCAAAATATGCTCCAAATGACCACAATTCATTTCTGACATCGTTCGTATAACTTTTGCATGGCATGTGAAAAAATTTCTTTCCGTACTGCTTGAAGTTCCTTCGTCATAGCCGTTTGAATAATCGGAGCATCGAGAAGTCTGTATCTTTTCATTGATGATTTCAAACGGAGGTCCTCGTTCAAATATGGAAGCGCATTTGTCGGGTCCGGCCGCAATTTGCTTAACCGGGATCCTGGTGTCTTCTGCATGATAACGCGAGGCCGCAAATCCCTACAAAGGTGAAGCAATTCCAGAACTTTACCACCCTCCGTATTCTCCAAACCCGTCACCGCCGGACTTCTTCCTGCTTCCTCGTTTGAAATCAATAGATTTCTCGACGTTCCGGATATTCAAACGGCTGTGATGGGTGAACTTCAAGCAGTAGAGTTAAGAGGATCTTTCACACGACAGGCAACAGTTGTACGAACGATGTCAAAAGTGTATTGTGGTCATGGGGGGGGGGGGGGGGGCCAACATTGAATATAAGCCTACACGGATAAAAACCATATTTTTTTGCGGTAAGATGTTTTTTTCTTTCGAAAAAGATATGCCGTTAAATAAGGAAATTTCTGCATCTAGATTCAGGCATTTATTTTCAGGATATGAAATTTTTCTCTCCATTCACTTGATCCCTTTAGGCTTGATCCTACTTTGCCCGCCTCCTAATAATGATAATAATAATAATTTGATTATTTCCGTAAAGATGGATGACAGACTTATGAATTTGTTAATGCTTAGAAGAGGCAGATCTTTACATTTTTGAAATAACACATATTAGAATAATAATGCAAATGGAGAAATTGAAATTAATATTTCTTGCTCATTATTATTTTATATTAATTTAAACTGATTTCATCTCAAGATAAATAATCTTTATATCTTACTTTATATATTAAATATACAAATTAATTTATGTATTTAAATTTTATTACTCTCTGTCGATTTACTGATTTTTTTAAACTTCACTCTATTTGTACAGTTTGATCTGAAAGAAGCTTATTTAGAGAAAATAGATTTAAAATTTTTTTGTATAAAACATGGAATTTATTAAAAAAAATTGCTACAATTTAGCTTGAAATAGCTATTTAAATATGTCGACCTTCAATGGACGGAAATAAAGCGGGCTGGCCAAAATTCTATGTAATATATGTTTCTATTTGATTATACGTATTACTGATGAAGAAGACCATAATTTAAAATTATCAAATATGTTTGAATCGATCACATTCAGCGTAACGGAGCTTCAAATAATTTAAAATGATTTTCTAAAATTTCTATTAGCTTATAATAAACAAGAAAATAATATGCATTTACTGATAAAATTTCCTTCAGTTTTGAAAGAAGAGTTTGTTTTTTTTTTTTTTCAGTTTGAGTTTTGTATTATGTAGCTAATTGTTTATTAAATTTATTATTAATTTTTTTTTTAAATATTCGGTTAAATTTTTTTTCTTCGCTTTGTTCACCTTTGCTCCGCTATTCTCCCCTTTTTCAGCCTTGCATGTTTTACAAATTTTTATAAACATCAGTGCCAGATATGTAAGGGTTGAAGGGAAAGTTTAATAAAAGAATGGTTCGAGTTTATCATCACTTGTACACATGTTAGAAGAATTAGAATGTCCGCGTAGAAAAGAGAAACTATACGTGAAATGAAACTATCGCTAGTTCTAAAAGAGGAGGTCAAAACAGGCCCAATATGTTTACCGTAATTTGAAATTAGGCGAGAAAAAGTTTTGAAGAACACTTCCTCTAATAAAGCATAAAGGAAAAAACAAAAGTTTGCAAAGCTCTACAGGCGAATTTCTTTTAACCGATTCATATCCTGTTCAGTAACGTGAATAAAAAACATCCACAACAGGATTAATGAGACAGTTAATTGACATGTAATGAGGTTGCCACCTTAAATATACAATGTTAAATTTTTTCCAAATGAAAAAGTTCGACCAGAACGGTGATGAATTTCTTTCACAATTAGCCTACATTATATTAGCAACAATCTTTAAATTGAACGCCGTGATTTGACAACAATGTAATCCGAGAAATACATATAGAAACAAGTTCTGCTAGCGTTTGTAAAAATACTGTTTGCGAATCGTTTTTTAAGGAAATTAAAACAAAAATAGTCAAAAATCTCTTCTTAATTAACTGATAACGTTTTTAAGCAAATCATATTAAAATTTTGTTTTTACTCAAAAAGAAGATAACGAATCTGAAGGAATTCTTCAACCATATCATTAATTACAAAGTAGAAAACTTCAGGTCGCGGAATTTTTCCTTCCCATTTCTACTTTTTATTTTTACATTTGGTGAATGGATACACTAGCGCAGAAAAATCAGAGATACCAATAATTAAAT
The DNA here is from genome assembly GCA_023313115.1 of Rhysida immarginata. Lineage (NCBI taxonomy): Eukaryota > Metazoa > Arthropoda > Chilopoda > Scolopendromorpha > Scolopendridae > Rhysida > Rhysida immarginata. Next base: position 3,046,887 of record JAHWFO010087465.1, on the reverse strand, counting down.
ATTTAATATAAGACAGAGAGAAGACATTACACTTATATTTCTTCTAATATATTAAGATACCATACAAATATCTATATAGTGAGAATTTGAGATAATATTATGAGATAGTTATTGAAATTTATAAATTTTAAATCAAAAAAGTGAGGCGTAGGAATTTGTTTATGTATTAATTCATTTTACAAACTGAATGACTACTATAGTCCCTTTGCGAATATGCTGCTTATCTTTAAACACAGCCATTCATTTTCAATGTATAGGATTTTTTTCGAAAAAATATTAGATGATGAAATTTTACTCTTTAAGTTAACGTATATATATATATATATTACTAAGAATATCCTCCAAAATAGGGTTATTACTGGAAATGTATATTTTTTTTTTGGTAATTTTTCTTTTTAAAATGTCAAAAGAAATGCAAAAAACAAGTTAATTTTTAAAAAAATGAATTGCAAACATACAATAGGAAATGACAAAGTTGATTAAGCTAAAGTCTTACTATCTACAAATTTAAAAACTACGATAGGGGTTCTTTTTATATAATAAGAATTTAAGGTAGTTTTTAAATTTGCGAATAAGAACAATCTGTGCCTTAAAAAGAAAGCTTAAAACACGTAATTGAATTAAGTGAAATTTAAGGCTCTAGATTATATACATAATCGGTATCGTCAAAATGATCTTAACGACAAAAATCTGACAAAAACAATAAAATTCTCTCAAACTTATTTGATGGAAACGAATATTAATGAGCAACTCGCTCTATCGACAAAAATTTTACCCGGCAAATTCCAACTGAACAGATGATGATTGATTAATTTTCGTGAAATGAGTTCTTTTTTTTTTAATGACAGAGATAATTATAGTTTTTGAATAAGTAAAGAATTTTCGAAATTTCTGTAAACTCCATCTCTCCAACATTTCTCTCGCATGCAGAGCGAGTTATTTTTGCATGCGCATATACGATCTGTTTTCATGAAAATTGCTTGATATATAATAAAAAAATTATTTATAAATGCTAGAAAGTATTTTGTAAGTATCTTCGGCTTATCAGTGTACTGAAAAAAATTCGTTGATTTACTGATCTAAATATGCTGGTATTTAGCAGGGCTTGTACTTGAATGTTCCTTTTCTTTAAACTTATTTTTAAAAGAATCACTGACAATTAAATTTTAATCTAAATTTTAATCGATAAATGTTTATAGGAAAGATATATTTTTCCATAGGTATATAGAACGAATTTTTTTTTTACTATAAGCATATAGAGAAAATAAATTAAATATTTCTTTAAAAAAACGTTTATTTAATCGTGCTTTAAAAAGATTCTTCAAAACTTTTTGTTATTAAGCAAAAGTAAAGTTAGAAGTAAAAGTTAGTTCGACGAAGTATTTTTAACAGTTTGGTTTATACTAGACAATGAAAATAAAATTAAGCAATGCATGCAAATGCGGTAGAAATTTATTTTACTCACTCTCTAATTTAGATTCGCTTAACTCTTTCGTCCTTTTCAATGCTGACCAAAGCGAGAGCAGAGCAGGGCTCTTTTGATTTTAAGAAAAAAATCGTTCAGGCGGAAACGAACTCAGAGCACTAAGATGAATCTCTGCAGAAAGGGAGGAAAAATTAAGAAACCTTCAAAACAAACCAAAGCAAAGCTCTATTACTCCCTCAGCGGAAAGTCATAAGAAGAACATTTTATTATTTCGTTTCTCTCCCTAACCTCAGGGGTAAATGGCGTTTGATTGTTGATCTCGTCGTCAGGAGTCGTTGGCTGCGTCCCTCTCCGCTTTTGTCCCCGCACTCAGGCGCACGAGGATGCTCGCCGTAAATAAAGCGGGAACGCGTCAAGGGCGGAGACCGCGTGGGCCGCGCGAAAGGGTGGGGACCCGAACGTTAGATCGGCGCATGCGTTCGTCACGTGATGTTTCGGTTCTCTAGGGATTGGCCCAATGCTTTCACCGATGCTTTTTGTCTCCTCATGCCTCCCACAATCTCACTTACTCCGTGGTCCATTCCACCCACAATGACACGAGTAACTCGAGCTGTGTAAGAAAGAGAACCCAAGTTGTTTATAGCGGTGAGACGCGTCATAAGGTTCGTGACGTCTTCCTTTAACCCTAAGCAAGAGAATGGGATCAAATTGTCACCGCACACGGAGCATGCTTTATTTAAAAATCTAAAGTTCAAGTGGAACTTTCCGGGAAATTTCTCCTTTCAATTGAACTTTTTTTCCTTTTGCAGTTGTTACTCGAGCACATTTGAAACTTATGTATTGCTTTTGCTTATATTAAAATATGATATTAAAAATTTTTTATTATTAAAACGCAGGTTGAAAGACTTTATTTCTGGATTTTGCGAGAATTTCACTAATTTTCTCATGCTCATTCAAGCTCCTCAGGATGCAAGCGAAAAAAGCGAAAATGATTGTCAGTAGTTTCACATGACACTTATTATATAAAAAATGTATGGATATGATAAGATATAGGATTGGTATCAATTATACAGGTGCTCAAAAGGTAAGAGATTTACAAGATTGGGTTGTTCCGTTTCGCAAAAAGTCATCAAACTTTGCAAAGAGATACAATAGGTCTTATTAACATAACGTATGCAGAAAATAAGAATGTGGCTGTATGCTGGATACCAACACCCTCCTTCTGAAGAGGTTGTTTATATTGCACGTTTGATCGCTATTCTATGGCATGTGGAAAGCGCAGATGATATTCAATAGGCTGCGTGATGGCCTCTAACTGCTTACACATCTGCTTAACGTCGGAGCATACTGCACACAAAACCTGCGTCTATTTATAGCGTACGCTACTGCATTTTCCTCCTCAGGCGTGCACAACTGCCCAGAAAGCGTAAAGGGATTACCGCGGGATGTCTTAAAACTCTCCCATTAGTTCACGGAACTGTAAGGTATTGCACAACTCCACAGCCAAATACATGAGAATTTATCAGGTACAGTTGGGTGCGAAGTCCGGGGATAAAAATCATCTGTAGTCGTCGTTTAGTGTTGTGCATTTCTTTAATGAAACTTAAGTTATTGCTTACATTATATAAATATTGGTAATAAGAATACGGATTTATAATAATAGCCGGATTTAAAACATGCGATCATACGACAAAATCGAAAGCAATGAAATTCGAAACCACTAAAATTGTATCGTTGACGACTGTAGCAAAAGTGAATTTTTATAATTCATAAATCCCATCCTTCTATAATTCAAAAGTACAGTATTTGTTTCAATTTATGAAGCTCTAGTTTTTGTCTTAGCGTATTTAAATTCATTTTTACACGATTTTATTTAACTTGACCTGTTATGTGTGTTTGCGCGCAAATTTTATAATCAATATTTCGCTAACTGCCTGACTACCTACAGTTCTAATAATTTCCCCAACGTTGTCTTCTCGATGACAATGCATGTGCCCCAACGTTGTCATTCTCCTATTCACAAATAATTTATAATATAGGTCTAATAGACACATCTGTCCAATCTCAAAATGACGACCATGAAGGAAGGAAGTAAGGATGCGAAACTCGAGTCGAAATTTCGTTTTTCCGGTTTGGCGCGCCCTCGATGCGAAACTGAAGCGAAACTTATTCGATGCGAAAATGAAGCGCATGGGAAAAAATTAAATTTGTTAATTCATACACGTAATTTGTTTAAAATAAATATAAAAAATAAAAATTTCCCTCGTAATTAATGAAAAGCAATCGGAGAAAGAAAACATGAAATGAGTAGTCAACTGTTTTACGGGTAGTGCATTATGGGTAGTTTAGTTCACGAACCGTTGAGCAGATGTTGCCATATAAACGGAAGTCCAAAATACGTAATACAGAAATAGTTAGAGTTTCGCCTCCTTGCTTCCTTCCTTCATGATGACGACTACTTGCAATGTTGTTAATTGTTATCATTATTAATTGTTGCATATAATTGTTAATTTGATCATCAGTCCTAGCAAAGTAGTTGATTATGACGACCTTTCTAGAGAGAATTTTTCATTAGCCTGTGTAAAGCTTAGTAATCGCTTTCCCGAGATATCGAGAACTGTCGTGTGATGTTGAGATTCTCCAAATGTTCAGTGACAACGATTCCAGTGTTGTCAATTGATTTTGGTAGCTTTGTTGGGAGTTTCTCGGCGACTTCGAACACATCCTGAGCGAAGAGCACGATTTGGCCTTTAACTTGTATTGACCAAACGACAATTGTACTGATTGGAATAACAATCGGAAATCCAACAGTGCTGAGAAGAAGAAACGAGCGGTCCGAAAGCAAAGCTTTCACTGCCATACTCGTCCAGAAAGTAACCAGGGGAAGTACACTGAACTAGGCAAGAAGCCAGATGAAACCTAGTTAAATCATCCAAAGCATAAGATGGAGTCCTGTCCTATCAGGACGGTAGAGTTGATTGTTGATTGACGAGGGATAAGGGACACGAGGAGCTAGGAGATCCAGTATTCGGGAAAGATGGTCTTTTGGATATTGTCGAAATTGATATCCAGGATATGACGAGGCCTGCGATGCCTGAGGAAACTTCTAAAGGTGAGCGGATGCAGAGAATTGGGATGGTCCTTCATCTTTGGAAGCAGCTTTTTCAGCAACTCCTGGACGTGATTTCCAATGGGAGGTATATCAAAATCGTCGGCAATAGAAGCATTTGTTGCAACTCTCCTGTCAAGTTGGGCAATGGTCCTCAAGGTAACGTTTTGGAGACTTCAATAAGGAAAGAATCTAGTATATATATAGCGAAAAAGAGCCAATCAGAGAATAGACAAGTAAACGGCCAAAATACCGGGTGATTCAGTCAATTTCTGACCATTTCACTCGAATGACGTGCATTGGGATAGAATTGAAAGCATATGAGCGCCATATCGAATTTCTAAATAGTTGGAGTTTGTATTGTTGCAACGGCGCTGCATGAAAATCGTATTGTTGAAAAATTGCGCCCGCTTTATCAACAGAGCAGAAATGCAAGGCTGTCGAATGGTATTTCGAGACAAAATCACCTGTAACCGTGCAAAGAAAGTTCCAGAAGGAGTATAAGTGTCGAGACGCACCAGGCAGGCAAGCAATCATGGATTTTGTCAAACAATTTCGTGCCACTGGATGTGTTAAAGGCAAGAAAAAAGGCGGGAGCGAAGCTCGTGTTCGAACGGCCGAAGTTGTCGAAAATGTTCGGACGAGGTTGGTCGATTCCCTTACCAAAAAATCTGTTCGCCGCCTATCCATTGAAGAAGGGCTGTCGTGTACTACGACGTGGCGAATTTTGAGAAAGGATTTACACCCGTTCCCGTATAAGATCCATGTTTATCAGGAGTTAACAGACACTGGAAGACAGAACCGACAACAATTTGCGATGGAGTTTGGAGCAGAAATGGAAGCCAATCAGGACATTGTGGACAACCTGTGGGTGTCAGATGAGGCCTTCTTCCATCTGTCAGGTGACGTTAATAAACACAACGTTCGTTTTTGGGGTTCCCAGCACCCTCATAAGATCCATAAGTCACCTCTTCATCCACGAAAGGTTATGGCTTATTGCGCGATTTCCAAAAGAGGCATCATTGGTCCGTTCTTTTTTGAGGGCACCGTAACGTATACCGCTTCGACGTCAGTGGTTTCAACAGTATGGGGCTAGGCCTCACACCACTAATGAAGTGTTAGACTTTCTCAATCAGAATTCGGAAATCGTGTCATTTCAAACAGGTTTCCAGATCGATTCGGGGGTGGCTTTCTACGAGTCCTGACCTAAACCCATGTGACTTTTATCTCTGGGGGTTCCTTAAAGACAGTGTGTTCACTACAGCACCAAGAACCCTAGACCAGCTGCGACAAAGCATCTTCGACTGCTGCGCCCTTGTGGATGCAGAAATCCTGGATAGAGTTATGAACAACTTCATCATTCGGCTGCGACCAGTTCAAAACGTTCGTGGTGGCGACATTGAGCATATCATCAAGACTTTTCCACGGGAATAAAAACTCTGAACTGCCTAAAATATCATATTGAAATGCTAACTTTGTAATCATTAAAGGCTCAATAAATCATAGTACTGAAATGGTCAGAAATTGACTGAATCACCCTGTATTAACGATTGGACAACTGCGTGCACCATTGCATTAAAGGTGAGTCACTGGGCCCAAGTCTGAGTTTAACAGCAAGTTATTATTGGTTCCTTGTATGGCCATGCTCTCATTCTTTATTGAATGCACTAATTTTAAATTATTGATGGAAAAACCGTGTCCGGTTTTGATTTAATGCTTCGCTAAGGCGGAAAGGCTACTTCTCCCGAACCTTCTACGGGCCAAGTGCTCCTTAAATCTGGTTAAAAGATTGCGTTTCGTCTGGCCTTTTTAAACCTTCGGGCATTGGGAACAGTGAACTTCATAAACTCCGGACTTCTGTAGTTGTGGTACCTTGTTCTTGGCATTACCCAGAAGGTTTAAAAATGGTTATAACCCTAGAACCATTGTAGACCTTCTGAGAAAAAGGAAATTCAAAAAATGTATCTCAGACATTACTACTCTGCACATCGCTAAAGAGAGAAAAAAGATCATATCATTATCATATAATAAGCATCTTATTAGAGGTCTGAATTCAGTTTTTAAACCATATAATTTTTCTCTATCCTTTAGCAACCCGAATCAAGTTAGGTTTTTGTTGAGCATGTCATACAGTTGGAATTGTATGTGAATGGTTTAAAGAGACACGAGGAAGACTTTACTGTACTTTCTTGGCCTCCACATTCCTCGGACTTAAACCCAATCGAGCATCTATGGGACCATATCCATCGGGTTATTCGCTCCATGGTATTCCACCTTGCATCCTCTAACAGCTGTCAACTGAACTGCAGTTAGCATGATTCTATATCCCCGTGCACACTTTCAGCACTTCTCGTTGAGTCTCTCCCTGCCCGTTTAGACGCTGTCCGAGCTGCACATGATGGTTATTCCGGATATTGACAGGTAGTCACAGTTATACCCTGTAATGTGAAAGCATATTTATCATGTGCTGAACATGAAAAACGTTGGCCGCCTCCGTATGAAAATTTATATGATATTGGAATGAATTTGTTGTAAAGCTTCTTTTAAGTTTAAACTTAACAATTTCATGAGTTTTGTTGCCTGACTGCCTACAATTTATGTTGTGCTAAATATGATAGTGAAAAATAAATTCTTACAAATTAAAGCATGCTTTTGCCTATATTAAATTTTGCTGATATTATATTCCTAAAGTAACATTTGTATGTAAATTTCGCGAGTCTGATATTTATATAACTTTTGTTCAATATTCTACAAATGCTAAATGAAGCGCCACCAATCGACAATAATACGACAGTTAATTAGCTGGTCAATTGCTATACGATGCCAAAATATGGTTTCGTTTGATTTACTCCTTTTGTTTTTGTTGATTTATTCCTTTTCGTTTTTGTTTACTCCTGCAAGTTTAACTTTATTCATTGAATGTTTAAAATCTATTATTAAAATTTTCAAAAATTCCTTAACATGCATTTATTAAGGCAAGTCATCCATAAACGCTCCAATAACAAGGAAGTTGTAGAATGAATGCTGGCGATTATAATCCATACGGATTGCTTCCTTTACCTGGGTGATGTTTAAACGACTGACATTGCCGTTTTCTTGGATTTATAAGCTTCCATCCATTATATGTGGTTGACTGCTCTCTTAGAAAATTATTCTATATTGGGTTCGCACTTATTAAAAATAAAGTATACCAATTTTCTTGTTATGTGAACGTTCGCCTGGGCTCCACAAGGAAGTTAATTGCGGACAGTAATCCCGATTATTTTTCCATTATTCTTCATTAACTTTCAGTTCCATTTAACTAGAATTAAAATAATGCTCAGCTAAGTTGAAGTTAAATACCCGTTATGCAAGAACTAGAATTGCCGCGTTCATTACAGGTTTGCATAACGATCCATAATCGTGCATTAACTATGTGCTTGTATTAAAATACTAGTATCTTGTAAGTAGTTGCTTTGTAAGACAGATCCCTTTGTCAAATTTTTATTCCCGGTAGATTCCCGAAAAGAAAGCCTTAAATATAGCAATAGAGGAAGATATTGTTGAGTTGAGGTAAGCTTTGAATATAGTAAAAGAGACAAACGAAAGCACTATAGCAAAGAAAGATTCCCGATTTTCGAGTCGGGGGCCTATTCTAGCGGTTGAGCTCATGTGTAGCTTCATGAAGTCCATTGGACGTATTGTAACAGCTTTGCAGTTCATTGTCTACGGTAGCTCAGTTGGAAAGAGCAGTGCCAACAAAAGGCATGATCCCTGGTTAGAGTCTAAGCACGGCCTTCTAGAAACTATCACGTTAGTTTCTAGAAGTCCATGATCTAAGTCGTGGAACTTTTCCTTCCCTTTTCTATTTGTTATTAAAATAAAGGAAATTTTTTCTTTCTCATATGGAAATGTCAGAACATGTATTCCTTCATCCTGATTTCTTTGACTGGTCAAAGCAAGCATTCCAATACAGTGGGTTGAGGCAGTTAAAATTAACAATTTTGACCTTCAGCTTTTTGAGATACCGTTTCTCCACCATCTGTTGTAAACAATGTTCGTGTTTTGATAGGGATGCTGGAAAATATATCTCTGAACTTTTATCCTATATCCTGTAAAGGGATCGGATCCCTCGGATATAAACTTTAAAGTTTATGATCTTTACTTTTTTAACTTAATTTTATCGATGAAGACAAAGAAATAGATAGTCGGTCTTTGAGATCTTCCTATTCTACTTCTTGATGAGCTTCAAGAATCTAGTTATAATTTCAAAAATCCAAAATTTTTTTGCGGACACAGGGAAATGACTTTTCATTGATTTCAGCATCGACTTTATCATGGTAATGCAAGCTGGTACATTCTTAACTGGTTATAATTTTTTATAAGGTTCTTGCTTTGTTGCGCCATATGACATTAACTTCACACAAGCTTACTCATATCCACATCCTCTCAAATAGCTGCTGGAAACATCTCTGAAAGGCATTGGCAGGAATATCCCATACGGCTGCTCTTCTAGCAGTGACGATCTCCTCGACCGACTGAGTCTACGCCTATGTAGTTTTTCTTTCATGCGGGCAAAGAAAAAGAAATCGCATTGTACGAGATCAGATGAGTATGGAGGGTGCAGCAAAACGCCGACCGGTTACTGTGTCAATTCCTCTTGGACAAGCATCGACCGGGGGCGTTGTCGTGTAGACACAGCCAATTCTTGCTGCATCAAGCTCAGGACGCTTACGACATTAGCTGATTTGCCTAAGTTTTGGCTGAACTTCACGTTCGCCCGTTGTTCAAACTGCGAAATCTCGAATTCCGTGCATTCAATTGACCGTCGTTCTCTTTACTCTATATGAACGCAACTAACTCTCGTTGGAACGAGGGGGAACTTATAAGACATCATCAAGTTATGCAACCGATGTGCTGGAGTATACGTCAGCGATGCTATGCGCCGAGTCCACAAACTTAATGACTCTAGGGGTATATTGATTTTGAGTGATCAACGCAATCGCCATCCTAGTTAGCTGGAGTAGGAGTGTCAATATATTCCTATGTCACTGTAGACAGTGATGGTGTATTAAAGGCGTGCTAGTTAATCTTGCAAAGCTTCAGTAAAAAATTAGATGAAAATAATTTATAAGAGACGGTGCACGAGAGTTTATACAACAATGGATTAAGCTTCATATCTGTAAATTAAAGCAACTAGTTAAAAATTCTATTCACAAACATCAACAGTACCTACATAGTGGCAGATCTCATTGAGAATATTCTGCTAAATATGAGACTGCCATCCGGAATTATAGTAGTTTGTCATCATGACTCATTTCATGCTATGAAGGATTTTCATAACAAATACTGTGTGCATATTCAAGGTAATGAACTAGTAGGCTATCAGCTGATTTAACTAAATTCATTTTATCTCTGAAAGTTATCAATTTAGTACCACGATTCATGCATTCAAATCAAAGAGGCGAGGGCTTTGTGTTATTTTGTGGAAAGAATGAAAAACATTTTTGTCAATATTTAAATATTGACCGAAAACTGTGATGTTGCAGAAATCCCCCAAAACAGATTTACTCTTTCAAAGGCTGTTGTTTCCATTGCTGAATTAAAGATATATTGATTAAATCTGATAAAATAAATGCCATTTTATCATTAAATTATCAGTGTTCAGCGGATATTACATAAAACGTTTTATATCAGATTTATATTTTTAAATATTGGGTCAAATTGACTTAATGTGTTTTTGAAACTAGCCCTAAATTTATGTTGTGTCTTCACATAATATTTGAAAGTTGAAATAGTCTACAATACATAAATTCAGAAAATTAGGAAATGCGATTCATCTATTATTTAATATGGGAAGGCGATTTTAAAAAAAGTTAAAAATTTCTCATAGATGTACTTGAACAGTTATCAGAAAACTAAATGGCTTTTCTCTGTCAACGATGCCTATCCAAAAGATTAAATATCGAATTTATAAGTAGAATTTGAAAAAAAATTCGACTGCCTTCGCGTTCCTCTCCCGATCAAGAGCATCTGCCTCTAAAGAACTTTTGCAGTCATGGCTTCAACTATATCAAGTGTATAATCAAATAAAACAAGAAATTAATCCTTCCGAGAAAGGTATAGGAAAGTAGCGGAAGCCCTGAGATCATCTATTTTACCCCCCCCCCATTTTTTAATTGAAGATTTGATTATCTCGAACGTAATATTTAGAAAATGAAAGAGAGTTCTATCTTCTTTCGTTTCTCATCATTTCCGATTGAATGATATATCACCTGCCATATGCTGCCATAGTTCTAAACGAATGCCACCCCTACAACTTTGACCACATTGGGACAATTTGGCCCAAACTTCAAATTTATGTAGATCTTGCCTAGAGGAATCTGCATACCGAATTTCACTCCTTTACATATACCTGAATACACGTAGAACTTTTGGTCCCCTTCAACTTCGACCCCAATGGGCCAATCAAAGCGAAACTAAATAGTGAATGTGTATATACCCAAAGTAAGCTACATTCCGAATTTCAAACTACCTCAAAATTGCAGAAATTATGAAAGGGACAGACGAACATTGTGAAACCAATAAGTAGCTCCATTCTTCCGCAACTAATTAAATTAAATTAAATGTTTCACATGTGTTTTTGAACAATACTAATAGAAATAAACGTAATATGGATATGTTCAAACTATTGGAAGTAAAAGTGATGAATTTTTGAACAGCAGATTCCAAAGAATGTTTTTTTCAGTTTGGCTAAAAGTTCATATTTCAATGAAAGATATTATAAGACCAAAAATAAACCATCGTTAATTTCTTCAATTTGTCCGCATTTACTTGTAAGTTTGCCGTTTTCCAAATTTTTTAAATAATTTGGACACTTTTTCAAGTTTGAGACTGCTTTTTTTTTAAGTTTTTTTCTCTTCTGTTAATACTTTTTATTCCTTTTCGCTATAACTCCGGTTCTACATGAATTTGATCTTCCTCTTTCCAAATATGGGCACTCTAAAAATCTTTATGAACATCGAGTTCTTTCACTCTGTTAATGCCTTGACGGCCAAATGGTTCAGGTGGGTTGATAGGATGTACGAGGTCTGTTCAAACAGTAAACGCAGTGATTGAACACGATGTTCATAAA
>JAHWFO010087465.1:3011717-3027425 GCA_023313115.1 Rhysida immarginata | reverse complement strand
CTCTCTCTCTCTCTCTCTCTCTCTCTCTCTCTCTCTCTCTCTCTCTCCAGCTCCCTAACAACAGTTAAGACATGATTGGCGAAAATTTGTTGTTTCTTATACAAATCTACAGTTTTTTTCCGATCTTGATGAAATTTTGCACACGTGGTCTTCAAGGCAAGAGGAAGGTCACTGTCCACACCAGTTTCGAAAAATAGTAATTATCGGTAATAATCGATATTCATTATGATGGCAGGGCATACTAATAAGAGGTATCTTATGACCAACAATGCAAGGCAAAGTTTGTGCTTTAAAAATAAGGTTCAATTTGTAACAATGCATAGAATTCCTGTTGTTCGGAATTTTCTTAGAATTCATAGTTCTTGGAACTTAATATTTTCTTGAAAATCTTTAAAAATAAGCACTATTTGGAGATAATGAATAGTTTGCAGACAATTGAGAAAGATTGGAAAGGCGATAGAGGAACCAGTCCCTTTTCTCAGTGTTATATTGGTTTCGCCAGCACACTGCTGCAACTGAGCAAATGGTGAGCTTGTTAACAGAAGAAACTGCGACTGATAGACCATACAAAGTGATGAATGGCCAAGTTTTGCTTCAAAACATCGAGAGAAGATTGCAATTGCAACAACAGTTTACCAAGTAGTGAATAACTGAAATGAATGAGTATTGGTCAAAGAAGACAAAACGTTCTCCGGGCGTTGGAAACATCTGAACAACGGGAGCTTCGTCTACAGCAGGAAATTGCAGAATTACTGAAAACCAATTTGTGTTATTATTTAACTTCTTGAGGTTATGTTTACCTACAACTGTAAATATTCCTGGCAACGCCGGATGCCTCTTCTAGTAGACAATAAGAAAAAGAACAAACTCACATATTGATGTTTATGCTTCCAAATGATAAGTTTCAATCAATTCCACTGTTTCCAATAATTTCACTGTAGTTTCAAACATAGATTTAGCTACGTAATCTCCAGATAGCGTACACATTTTAGTCAATGTCTGTATTTTACAGTTTAGGAACTTTGCTAAAACCTTTTTAGATAATCTTAGAATTTCCATATAAAAATTAGGCAAACTCAAAAACAATTCTATTTATTTCGGATAGTTCATTCAGATCATCTATTATTATAAGCTTAAGTATCGGATTGTGCAAACATCTCAGTATACACAAATCTGTATTGTATCTCAAAATGTCACCCGTCTCAACCATGCTGCAAAAAATGGAACTAATATTGTTTATTTATACTTCGATTTTTACAATAAAAAAAAATTATTTTTTTTTATTTCTTATTATATTGTGCAAGCTGTTACGCAACTCTTATTGAATGGGAGAAGGGTAAGATAAAATGCGCGTGTCATTTGCCATTCATATGATATAATGATCGCTACTTCTACCTAACAAAGATAACAAGATATTCAAAATAAGGAAAACATGAAATCGAATAACGAAATTTGTCTTATGATCTAGGACCAGTTACCAATGTCAACATGGAAGATGCTATATGACAAAGCACAATTGGCAAATTTGTAGGCTTAAAAATTTTTTTGTAGTTTAATTTTAAAGGGCAATCAAATGACAGATTATTTTGAAAAGAAAGTATAGCCAGAGAAAATCGCACTTCATCGCGGAACTAATAACGTTAAGTATAACTTTTAGACACAAGAATCTTCCGCGGATTCGCGATTTTGAGCTTTTCTGTTATTCCTAAGCTATATACCCTGAAGTGCCAGTAAAAGTGGCGCATACAAAGCCATGCAGAATACATGGCACCACCAATTATGTACGCCAATGCTTTCGTTTGTTATTGTATTTCTATTGTACAATGTTATTTTTATTATATTCTTGTAATATTGTGAAAAGAAATTTATTGATAAGTTTGGCATACAGGGTGTATCAGATTCGATGATCATAAAGTACCTAGCGTGATCCTTTGCATGATTACAAACTTAAAGTTCCTTATGCAAAAAGTTCAAAACTCAAATGTTAAGGGTCTAAACATCATGCGAAATTTGCTGAAAACCTGTCGAAAACGTCATTTAATCTCAACAATTGCCGCCGATTTAATTGTAATCGCCCCTTTGAATTTAATGAACTGCTGGTGCGGAAAGTTCATAAATGACGTAACGACGCAATTTAAATTTTGAGTTTTCGATATTTTCGATAAGGAACTTTAAGTTTGTAATCATGCTAGGTACTTTATGACCATCGAACCTGGTACACCCTGTATATTACTATACATACTTGTAAAAAAATGTACTGATCGCACAGTCACGCGTCAGAAGTAAACTTTCAGGGTGATATAAAGGGAATGAAAGAGTGTAACAATTATGTAATGATAAATTTTCTGAAATGTTTTTGCGAGTTAATATTTCATTGTTTGATATGATCCAGTTAATATATGTAACTAGAATATTTTTAATCACCATGGTGGATAAAATAGCACGTTTTAATAATGACGAGATATGTCACGAGAAGGTACATTTCAAGGACACCATAAAAATTTAGTAGTAACAGTATTATTCGTTTACATCCTAAGTATTATTCTTTTGTTTCTTTTCTCTGAGCTTTGTTTCATTAGAAATCGGATCAACATGACGGCCTATAGATATAGGCCGTATCAGTATAACCCCATTTAATCCCTTTCTCAGCTATTGTATTTGTTCCCTATATGTCAAATTAATTTCTTCACGAAAACTGGCAAGTGATGGACATCTTGCATTGGAACATTATGAAGGGTTTCACTTATCTGGTATTACTCTAGATACTCAATTTTGGACCTCTGTCCGGAATCAGGCGTCAAGTTGAAATAATATGTCGCTAAAGAAAGTCGTCAAGTCGAGATTTGATATTATTCCTGAATATAGCCTACATGATCAAAAAAACAAAAAAGTAATATCCAATAAGATACTTTTTCAAGATACTTTGAGCCTCCAATGCTCATCCAACACGGCCTCCAACAACTCATCCATCGTTTGGAGAATTACGTCGAAGTATATCTGATGCTTATCTAGAGATGGAACTAATCTTGCCTCCAATACTTGCGTCCGTGGCTTTCTTCTTTCGGTATGATTGTCAAAACTTCTTTATCGTACATCTTTGCAAGCATCCCAAAGGAGAATTTTCTTCAGGATAATTCTCTAATATTCTATTTGCTTTTAGAGAATTATCCTTTTTGCTTTGATAAAGGATAGGCTCTATCCGAAACGTCAGCTCTTTATTTGATTTTTTAGTTTTATTTTGATTTTACTTATATATTTATTAATTATTTTGTTATTTGTTAATTATTATTTTATTTTTCAGTTGTATTTATTAACTATTTATTGCATTCCAGGGTTTTTGTGTCTCGTCCTTTTCTCTTATAAATATCCGTCCATATGTGTTAAAGATATTTTTAGTTTGAACAGATATATAATTAAAAAAGGACGAGACACAAGAACCCTGGAATACAATAAATAATAGTTATTAATTAAAAATACAAAATGAATAAAAATAAGATATAATAAACAAAAATAATAGATAAAATCAAAATCAAAGATTATATTTTTAGTTTATTAGAATCAGTTGCTTATTAGAATCAAACGGCATTTTCCCAAAGTGATTTCAATAAGCGGAATCCACTGTATTATTCAATTTCTTTTGTTTTCAAGAAAATTTCTTTGCTGGATATAAAATAAGCTTAATAAGAGTCACTTGAAGCTCTACGTTGTAGTTGAACAGAGAATCACTTAAGCTGTTATTTCACGGCTAGAGCATTAAGGCAACGATTTCCTTCCTTAATTGAAATGTGGAAAAGATAAACATTCTCCTCCCTCCACCCGCCGACAGTTAAGTTGATGAAGAGAGATTTGTTATCTCTTTCTCCTTCTTCTCTCTTTCCCAAGTCATTCCGTTCCTTTAATTTAGCGCCCCGCAAATTTAACCTAAGAATATATTTCTATTGTTTGTTTAAATTTTCTAACGGATTGGCAGGATAATTTAAGAAATCATATTTCTTTATTAATTTTTAATATCGAAACCTGTAATTATTAGCACCATCTGAAACTGGAAAAAAAAATGATGACGATTCCTATTTCCTTTCTTTGAATTTGAGAGCACAAAATGTTAATTAATGTTAATTAACTAAAATTCGCCTTTACCTTCTGCCTGAGCTAAACATGAAATTTTATGACAGCATCTATGAGGTCTATCTGAATGTATTCGCTTTCAAGTAAAAACAAATTAATAATATAATTATAAATATAACATTATTAAAAATTATAATCTATCTGCTTTTAAAGAAACCAAATATTATTTAAAGTCTATAAATGTTAATAAAATAAAACAATCAAATAATTTATAAAATCTGCCTGAGTCTAATTGTCACTTTTGTATAAGGATTTTCATAGATCTTTAAATGATATTTTATTTCTTAAAAAAAAAGATAGATAATAACCAAATTAACATTATATATTACATGATATTATAGTAACACAGATTTAGTAAACTATACAGATTTACTTTTGTTAATCGTTTCACACGGAAACTTAAAATTCATGAACATCATGGCAATTTGGCAAAGGGAAAAATTTTTTAACGTTTTAAATACACATAAGTGCAATTAAACTCATGATTGCCTACAACTTGTAAATGATACCAATTTTCTAAAGTAAATTTTAGAAGGCTTTTGCCGAAAACTTTCACCAATTAAATTTAATTATTAATTAAAGGATTTTCGGTCATTTAAAAAGAATGGAGTAAGAATTCATTTTTCTTGTAAATTAACTTAAGAATCCTATTAAGGACCTTTAGAAATTAGAGAAATTTGTCGAAAATTTTTATATCTTGTCTATATTTGTTTATTTTTCAACAGCTCCTGTCTAAAAATCTATTATCCTATGATGTTTATGGTTTAGATTACTGACATTGGAGATGAATAAAGCTTTAAACTTGCAGGAACTTCCAGGAAAGGAGGAATAGTTCGTTGGATCAACATCTCTGTTTACCTTAATTATCTAAATCCAGCTTTGTAGATTGAAAGTTAAGGAAAAAGCAGCGGGAGCATCAGAAGATGGTCTCTTATACAAATATACATTTAAAACTGTATAATAGTATCTCTTCAGACATAACTATGATTTTCAATGCATTTTTTAAAAAAAAATCTACTTAATTTGTTCCGTCATGGAGAATTCGATGAGGGAAACCATCTGGAAATAGCCAATGCTAAGTGCTCGCAACCACCGAGAAAGAAGCCCATAAAGTCTCTCAGAGTGGCATTAATTTAAGGGCCGTAGAAGACGCCTTCATCATTGTTTGGCACTTAAGTAGTGAAGCATTGGTAATTTAATTTATTGAGAGGAAATAAAATGTATGGTTATAGCGATGAGGAAGATAAACAGCGGGTATTAAATTTGATGACTTTTTATAGAAGTCTTTATAAGCATCGTTTAAAAAAATAGAAATAAGCTCAAAAATTCTTAAAGAAATGCCTCATATTCTGCAATATATAATCGTTCAAATAAGAATGAGTATTATGAAATTGTCAATCTTAAATTAAAATCTAGCAGCATAAAACAAATAAAATTTTTGTCATAGTTATCTAAAGTGCCGTAAGAACTTTTCAAAAAAAAAAAAAAATAAGTGACTCCATTTTATCTTCTATATGACTTGCTCTTATTAAAATTGAGATATATTTAATAAGCTATTTTAATTAAAATCCATGAAATAATTTCATAAATAAAAGAGCTTTTTTATATATCGTAAGAAAGTATGCTTAAAAATTGGTTTTAAATATTTTACCAATATTACTGTATCACAATTTTTAAAAATTGCAAATTTGATATAAAAATTTTAGGAAATGCAACATTATAATTATATCCGTAACAAAAATTTAATTCTCATATAACCAAGGGCTAATTGAGTTCAAGTCTCGGGCTGATTACTCTAAAAGCTTTTGTGACTAGCAATAAAGATGAACCGTCCCTTGAATCATTGGTCTTCGGAGGCGTAAATGCAAGCTGAGTATTTGGTCTATGACAGATCAATAGAAGAGAGAATAAAACGGTTCTCTAGTTTAAAAATTAGCCTTCTGCTCGTGAAAAAGCATACTTGAATAAATATTCGCATTTCAATCGAAAAAAATTATCCTCACTTAGATTAATGTTTTCAACATAAAAGATTCAACCGTTCTTTCTAGCAGGATGAATATTGTTGCAATTTAAGTTAGTGATAATTATATTATAGCTTGTTATTGAATCAATTTTTCCTTTACGATATTAACTTTTTTTTTAAATTCAGAAATATTATTAGATGTATTTCGTACAGGAGTGCAGCGGAAAAATTTCCTCTTAAGAATGAATGCAAATGAAAATGATTAAATAAGTTTAATAAATAATGAAAATGTATAAAATTACTTTTATTAAATCATTATTGGCATGTTAAAGGGTTTTATATAATTATTTATTAAATTTATTTTTGAGGGATTAAAAATATTCAATCAATTAATCATTTTCTAGTATAATCTCAACGTCTTTCTGGTTAATGGGTATAAAGGTTCGGCCCACTTATTACACAGGCCAACAAAAAAATATCTTTTTAAAAACTTTAACATTAAAAGCTGATTCTTATGCTTTTTTGTGCTGAAACCCGTATCTGATCTCAGTTTTTTCCTATAACACATGCATTTCTTGTTTTTCAATAGAACATTTTAAATTATTCAGAGTTTGGGGCTTGATAAATTTCCTTTTGTCCCCAAAATATGGATACTTTAACATTGCAGCTGTTTCTCCTCAAACCCATTACTTTAACATTGTAGTCTCTCTGTGCATAACTTGGAAACGTGATGTCATAGAACTAATCCAAAAGCAGATTCGGATTCTGCACACCAAAAACCACATGAATAGGGCAAATTCATCCAAAAAGGTTTTTCATCTTTGGCCTGTGTTATTACTCGTAATACGTAATTACTCCAATTCCAAATAATCTGCAAACATGCATTAATATCTACAATTTATGACTGCCTAGAAAATTACAAATCCTTTTTCAATTTTAATATCTTGCCTTTATTATTTATTTACCAATTTATTGTTCTAATTATCTAAGAATTTATTATTGTTATTGTTATTATTTAAGAACAAGTAACTTTAAAGGTATAATTACTTGATGATAACTTCTATCTCGTAACTTGATTTGTAGACTGATTACACTGGCCAACAAAATTTAAGATTTTTCTTATGACAAAATGAAAGTGGGTGATTTTTGGTAGTATTTTTTCTGCAGATTACGAATATAATTTTTAAATTTCTCTAGCACGCACAGTTTTCTTGTTTTACAATGAAACATTTTTAAATCATTCAGTGTTTGGGGCCTAGTAAATTTCCTTGCGGCCCCAAAATATGGATACTTTAACAATGTAGCCGCTTCTCTTCACTCCCATTAATATAACATAGAAGTCTCGATGTGCATAACTTGGAAACTTGACGTGATAGAAAAAATCTAAAAGCAGATTCGGATTCTACCTACAAATTACTACTAAGAACACTTTGTGTGGTCTTAGTCACAAAAATGTGTGTTGACTAGTGTTATCTGATAAACACTAATATAAAGAGTCAAAATGGCGCTATTATAAAGAGTTGAAAAATCGCATAAAATTCCCAACAAATTTGCGCTTAAAAAATACAATGACTTGTTTTTGTTCTTTAACTCGAAAGCCATCCCAATGTAGTTGATATTTAATTGGATTATTCGCTTTTTCCGCCGGAAGAAATTCAAAAGAGATTCTTTATCTCTAATTTGGTAGCAGATTTTGAAGCAATAAATATAAAATCATATTTAATCTGATTAATTAATTTCTCATTAAAAAAAGAGATAAGCTCTTGTAACTTCACCTAGAATAGCAGATAACTCTTTCCAGAGTATCCCAGAAAATATAGCTTTGACACACTGCGACTCAATCGTTTCTGAAAAAAAAAACATTTTTATTTTTTACAGAGAGAGCTGTCACTCACCGATGGAATCTTGAAAGAACACGTCATCCGTGTAGGGAGAGATCACTTTATGTGTAAAGTTCACATTTGCTGCGGGAAAATTTATTCCAAATATCTACAACTAGCTTAACTTTAAATGTAAACGCGTATGGCAGAATATATTTTTATAAGGGAAGTTGAAACTATTCTATTTTTCTTATTTCACAAATTAGACACAGAATGTAAAACCCTGAAAAAGCAGATGTTTCGTATAGACGCTATCCTTTGTCAAAACAGAATAATAATAATATATATAATAAAGATAAAAATATTATTTTGCTTTGACAAAACAATCTCTATCTAAAACGTTAGCTTATTACACGGTTTTACAACTGTGTCCAATTTATTTTTTTATTCTATAAAATGTTTGTTGGTAAAAGAGATTGCACAAACTTTTCATGGGTTGATGTTTATTATTTTATAAGCTTGTGAACAAATTACGTGAAAAAACGCTTTAAAAACACTTAAAAATGAAAAAAAAATTACAGTAAAATATTTTTAGAAAACTATAAGTTTAAATAATTATGTCGGTCTAAACACTTAAATGCAAATGAGGGGCGACAAATAAACGAAGTATGGGATGCGAGTTCACCGTTATGAATTACATATTTCTAAGGTTAACAATAATATCTCCGAACATCAATCATCGTATTAGCCTACACATAATTAATTAAGCATTCAAGCATCTATCAAATTAACGCATTTGTTAATTGGGCAACCCTATTTGATTCATGAACAAATATAATTTAGTCAAATATAACTTTATTTGGATTTTGAAAATTTAAACTTTTAATTATACCAAAGTAATAAATAAGAATTATAAGAATAAGAATAAATCCAGATTGTGGAATCTTTCCATCCGATTTTCATGTTACTATGTTTTCATTTTATCTTGAAATAATTTTGTGTGTTGATGACTATTTTATGTATTTATGACAAAAAGACGATGAAAGCACTAGTTTGATTGTTGAGATTTTCGCAAATAAAACATGTCCTTGCAACACTTATCATGCAGTAGTGAAAACGAAATTTTGGAAATAAAAAAGTCCTTGTTCTTAGACTGCATTTTACATTACTTCATACAGAAAATGAAATACCATGAACAAATCCTCCAGATGATGCTAAACTTGGTAGACGACATGAATTTATGTTTTAATGTACTCTTTTAAACCTTCCTTCATACTCTTTTAAACCTTCCTAAATCTTCTCCGTGTCCCAATATTTTTCTCCTTGACGTATACTCACAATTTACTAATTATATTTTTTGTCCCTATGCTCGTTTATTTCTAAAACTTCCAATTCTCTCCTACTGTTATCTACCCCAATAATGAAATCCTGCAACTACGATACCCATAGTCATTATACACGAACCGCCAATGAGATATGTTTACGATCCTCTGTTTAAAATTATCGGAAACGTTGTTTCATTTGCTGGGATTAAATGTTGGGCATCTCTACCTTTAGAGATTCGCTCTTCAGTTCTTTACTTGTTTACCGACTTCAAAAAAAAGGAGTTATCAGTTTGATTCGCATGTAGGTACTATTTTGGAATGTATGT
Organism: Rhysida immarginata; assembly: GCA_023313115.1. Classification (NCBI taxonomy): domain Eukaryota; kingdom Metazoa; phylum Arthropoda; class Chilopoda; order Scolopendromorpha; family Scolopendridae; genus Rhysida; species Rhysida immarginata. The sequence goes on along the minus strand of JAHWFO010087465.1, from coordinate 3,017,866 downwards.
ATGTATGTTTGTCTACGTATTTCTCAGAAATTAGAAATCGAGTTGCAATAATTCTTTTTTATTGGATGAAGTATCTTTCAACTTAGGGAACAGTCCAAATTTCATCAAAATTTCACACAACTGCAGATCCTATTGGCTGAATATGCAGTGAGTTAAGAAGGTATAGTAGAGCTGTATTAGGCGTCCTGTATTGAAGGATGCATTCGTGTATGCGACGTAGTCTTGAATCAACAAGTGTTCGAATATTATTTTAGGGTATTGTAGTTCAAGTGATATTCACCAAAGGCTAGAGTTTATCTTCATTTCGAAGATTTGCTCTTCGAGATCCTTCATTTTGTTCTGAATTATTTTGGAATTATTTTCATAGGTTCTTTGTTTTCATGGATATTTTAGTTAAAACTTTTACACCGTTTACTGTCTAAGCTATCAATTACATATCCGATGAAATATCCCTATGTAGTAAAAAAACAAGAAATTAATCCTCCCGAGGAAGGTATAGGAAAGTAGTGGAAGCCCTGAGTTCATCTATTTTTTTATTCCTTCATCTGCACTTTTTAATCCCCCATTTTTTAAAACAAAAATTGATTTTCTCGAACCTTGTATTTAGAAAAATAAAAGAACTCTATCTTTTTTCCTTTCTCATCATTTTCGATCGAATGATATATCACACCCTATTTGTTGTCATAAATTTCTTAAGACCAAGTGATTGCCACCCCCACAACTCCGACCCTATTGAAACAATTTTGCCCAAACTTTACAGTAATGTTGATCTTGCTTGGAGAAATCTGCATACCGAATTTCACTCCTTTATATGCATAAATACGCGTAGACCTTTTGGTCCCCTCTAATTTCCGCCCCCGAAACTCCCGACCCCAGTGGGCCAATCAAAACCAAATTAAATAGTGAAGGTGCCCGCTACATTCTGAATTTCAACCTACTACCTCAAAAAATACGGAAATTATGAAGGGGACGGACAGACAGACGAACATTGTGAAAACAATAAGTAGCTCCATTCTTCCGCTACTTAATAAATATCGGAAATATGCATTAAAAATATCATTTAGAACAACTTGCTACTGTATCCTTAATTGAATTATTCGTATTATCTCTTTGAGTTTTCAGCCACATTTGAAAAAACTTGAATTTTTCTATTATCATACTTAAAACAAGTTCCTTCTTTTTTACTAAACTTATTGTTTTATTTCCCCATGTGATTCCTACTTAGTTAAGGCCGTAACTATGACAGATTGAAAATAAGAATTTAGAGATTTAGCAATCGCTTTACAGTGTGTCCTTGAATTAACTGAGTCTTTGTCAAGCCGATACTGTTCATTCCGAACGTGAGAACATTTGGCTAAAAACAGCATAATCAGTACACAGAAATCGACTAATTCTTTCTTTTCCCATTTAAGAATTATTTAATCACTTATGTGAATGCGAATTTAAAAGATCAACGACTAAATAACAAAAATGCGGCTAAAAACACCGACTGGTTTAATGGACTGAACTTTACAATATATTTAGTCTTTTATACATTTTTAATTTCGTTGGATAAATCATATCAGCATTCCAGGCATTCCTTACGATGGAATATTGTTTTCGTGATGGCCGGGAAGAGCTGAAAGATGACGATCACACGGACGTCCGAAAACTGTTCGAACACAGGAAACGATCGAGAAGGTGAGAGAATTTCGGTTAAGTGATCGGCGAATGAACCTGAAAATGATGAAAGAAGTCTTAAACATTAACAGAGAAACAATTCGCCTAATATTGACAGACGATTTGGGCAAAAGAAAACTGTGTCTCGGTTTGTGCCACTTTTCTTAACATATGAGCAAAAACGAAACAGAATAGATGCTTGTACGGCGTTCATCACGGCTGCATACCCGAACTTTCTGGATTCAGTTTGACAGGGGACGAAACCTGGTGCTATTAATATGACCCCAAAACAAAATTCCCGGGAAAACGGAAATTCCGATTTGAAAAGTCAAGAACAAAAGTAATGCTAATCACTTTCTTTCACAGCATTGGCATTATCCATAAGGACAAACAGTCAACAAGGAGTATTACAGGGAGATTTTGCAGTGTCTGATTAAGAGAATCCATCGAGTACGGCCACAATTTCAATCAAAGGGAGTTGGTTCTTACTGCACGATCATGCCAGATCGCACAGAGCAGTGCTTGTCTAGGAACTCTTAGCCAGGAGCGGAATTGTGGAGCTTTATCACCCTCCCTATTCTACAGACGTGTCTCCACCAGACTTTTTGCTCTTCCCAAAGGTGAAAACAAGCGTGAAAGGACGCAGATTTGAGAATGTAGAGGACATCAAAAAGAACGTTACAGCCGAACATGGAAGGGATACGACAGAGGACTTTAAAGTATATTTCCAAATCTTGTAAAAACCCTGCAATAAAGTGTGGACTCATAAGGTAACTACTCTGTAATATTTCTGTGGTATTTCTTTGCCAGAAATATGTCACAAATAGTTTACCAAAAATAATGGTAAATATATTTAAAAGAAACTTGCTGACAAAAGTTAATTAGACTTTTAAATTTTGTTGAGGTTTTATTGTAATTCAGTAATTAAATTATCCTTTCCTCAACATTTTATACAACAGGTTAGGTTAGGCTTATTATATAATAGGTATTAAATAAGATTATCATTCAAAATTTATTTCTGTCAGACGAGCCTAATAGTTTTCACACGATGCCAAGCGGTTCATTCCCCATTGGCTTTGTGTCAGTCCATCAATCATTAGAGCAATGCAGTCGAGCCATTTATTAATAGCGAATCCTCATCACTTGAGTACTTATTAACTGCGAAGTAACAGAAGCACACTCTCCTTTTACTCTCTGCACAAATGACTGAAATATAATCGTCACTTTTTTTAAAATTCCCCAAGTACTTTTCTTTCATTTCATTTGGAGCTCCAATTGACGCCCAACTGCTGAAACAGTAAACGCGATTTCTGCTTTCTCTCGCCTCATACTGATTTACCGTATCTGTGCCGTTAGCCAATCTATGAGATTCTCGTTACGTGTTTAATCTGAATACAGTATATTAAATTATGTTTATTTGATAATAATTCAATATGCATTCTAAGATGTCAAGAGTCATAAATTTTTCATTATTCGGTCGCTTTTATATTATAATGTATTTTTTCACAGATTTTGTCGAAACTCATACTTATTCGTAATAAAAATTACGAATTAAATTAAATTGCATCAGGTGCAGTGATTTAAATTAAGTGTAAATTCTTAATTTGAAACTGGAACGAATGCCAGTTAAATTTACAGCTCAATGGTATGTTTTTATATTATTACCGATACTTATTTTAACTTTTAGAGAAAAGATTTATTAATTCCATATAACAAGTTGTTAAAAATTATATTGGGTGGTTGTAGGAATTACGCTCGGATAGAGCTCACCAAACGCGGTTCTCTTAACAGAAAGGTCACAAAATCTTTAATGCCTGCTTCTGTTTTACTCGTCTGGGATATCATCTTCGGGTCATCAACTTCGGCAGAGCTATTGAGAGGAATTAGTACTTAACTTTTATTATTATTTACAACGACAAACTTCACTCAGAAGAATCGCTACGAAAACAAATGCCACAACCTTTTTCTTATAGCGGAGTACGAGCAATTGCGAGAGATTACACAATTACAATAGGGCTTCAACACTAAATGCTTGCTTATTCCTTCGTGCTTTATTATGCTCGAAAACAGTGTTTCATTCATACCCCCAAAGCAAAGCCCTTTTAATGGTGGGATTACGGCGGATCTTCAATCTCCATTCGTTTCGAATAACGACGACGCAACATGGTCGAAGAAAAGGGGAGGAAAAAGAAATAAGACGACGACATGCCCGGAGACCCTTCGGAAGCCGCTGTAAAAATAAAAACGGCGAGGACTGTGGAGGGTAGAAGAAGAAGGAAATAGACGAATAACAAAACCCTTCTCGCCATTGCCACCGTAAACGGATCCTTTATTATTTTTCCTTCTGCGTCCTTGTGAGTTTGCTCAATTTTGATCCTTGTTATGTCTTAAAAATAAAACGAAGCCATGTCGTTGACCTCGCTTTGAAATGAAAGCGGATAAAAAACATCGGTTTTTCTAGTAAATAAACATCAAATTTAAAGAGAAGACACTTTGACGTAGGAGTATATCTTTAATCACAATTCCTGTTTAATTAGATAATGAATGTTTTACTTAATTGAGGTAAATATTCTCTGAAGAATTTTGCAAGGGCTCTATTAAACAAACCTACAGAAATTTTTCCTTTTTTTCTCTTAATTTCCTACGTTGAAGGAGTTGCCAAACGTTCGTAATTCCTTAATTACCCAATTGTGCTAAAACTATCCACACATTTCTCGGGTATGTTCATCTTACAAATGAAACAAATAGGTTTACCAACAGAGTAGCAACGATGAAAAAACTTTTTGAATGAATTTCCCTTATTCTTGTGGTTGTTAGTGTGCTGAATCAGAATCTGTTTTTAATTTTTTTCTATCACGTCACGTTTCAAAGTTATGCACATGGAAACTGCAATGTTAAAGTAATGGGTGTGAAGAGAAGCGGCTGCAGTGTTAAAGAATTCATATTTTTGTGCCACAAGGAAATTTATCAAGCCCCAAACTCTAATTTAAAACGCTTCACTGAAAAACAAGAAATCTGTGGATGATAGAAAAAAAACTGAGGTCAAATACGGATTCAGCACACAAAAAAGCAGAAGAATCAGCTTCTTAACGTTAAAAAAGTTTTTAAAAAGTTAGGTTCTGTTGGCCTGTGTTATTTAGAACATAAATTAATCAGGCATTTCCTTAATAAAAACATCCCTTGTAAAAGTTGAAGAAGGAAAATTCCGAAGACATCAGTAGTAAAGATAAGCTAATCAAAAATAGATTACCTCAAATTTATTTTATTTCATGATGACAAACATTACATTAATATTTTTGTGTTTTTATTAATATCTTAAAAGTACATGTGTATAAAAACTGTAGAATATATCTTAATCTAACTGCCACGATTTACATATAAAGAATATCAATAGATAGAAAGAACCAATCACTTGACTCCGATTGTTTGATTACAGAGAATAAATAAATAGTTGTGATGTAATTGGCTTCCTGAATGACTGCGTAAGTGGTCGTTATAGACACTTTTTTGTATATGTTTATATAAGGTGAAATTAAATAATAGGGACAAACTTCAGGAGGTGAATCCTGACCAAAAAAAGAAACAAAAAATCTTTTATGAACTTAAAGGACGGTTCGTCTGTAATAGAGCAATTAGTACAGATCATGACATTACTGTGACAGTAACTATGTACGCATTACAAAAGATGCTCGAGGTGGGATGCAATGCAAACGTTCACACGTCGCATCATGAATTGCCGCACTCTTTCGAATCTTCCAGCCTTTGCCCCAATAACGTCACAGGCTGCGTTGACACGTTTTTCAAGTATCTCTATACCAGGAACTTGCTCCGCATATACAATTTTTGAGGTACCTCCACATGTAAAGTCAAGAGGGTTTAATTCCTGTAAGCGAGCGGGCCATGCAACAGAACCCCTTCTAAAGTTAATAGCAAACGAATGTGATTCGGGTTGCATCTGTCAGGATAGTTATCTTGGTATATCTTTGCGGGCTAGCGCTTCTCCGTATATGAAGACCATCTCGGCTTATTCTTAATATATCTATCTATCTATATATATAAAGAAGGATGTTTGTCTGTGGGTCTGTGGGTCTGTGTGTACGTTTTTTATACAAATCTACAGTTTTATTCCGATCTTGATAAAATTTCGCATACATGACCTTTAAAGCATGAGGAAGGTCACTGTCTGCCTCAGATTTCGGAAAAATAATAAATATCGATAAAAAATCGATATTCATGGTTATGGCAAGGCATATTAATGAGAAATATCTCATGACCAACAATGCAAGGCAAAGTTGGTACAACAATAGGTATCAACAATGGTATCAGCACGCAATTCACAAACACACTGCATGAACCAACAATATATATCTCATGACCAACAATGCAAATAAAACTTTGTGCAACCATAGGTATCAACAATGGTTTCAACACGCAATTCACCAGTAACAATGAGCTCAAAATGATGATGCAATGATAAAGCAATCCTTTCC